>PVKH010016917.1:0-15582 GCA_004027955.1 Chaetophractus vellerosus | reverse complement strand
CCGTGAATGGAAGCAGAAGCCACCCACAAGCAGGTAAAGCCGCCTGTGCAGTGACTGGTCTCAGCGAGTCGCTGCAATGGGGGGAGACAAAGCAGACAGAGAGGAACACAAGAATGGACACACAGCAAGAGCAAGCAGAAAGGGGGGGATATATAATAAATAAATAAATAAATCTTTAAAAAAAAAAAAACATTCTAATTTCTGACCACAAGGGGATTGAGAGTGATACCTTGCAAATGATCCCAAAGAAATTTACTCATTGGAAAACAATTAGATATGCCTGATATTCTAAGAAGAAGAACTAGAAGGAGGAGGAGGAAGGGGGAAGGTAGGAGGAAGAGGGGGGAGAAAAAGAGTATAGAATAATACGTACCTTTCTCTCCCAGCTCAGACTCTACTTTCCAGAAGCAAATACTCCTAAAAATTTCTTGTGCATCTTCCAGAAATATTCTAAGTAAGGACAAACATATATATACAAATATATTCATTTTTCTTTAAAAACAAAACAAATAGAGTATTTTTCAATCACTGTGATATTCTGTCAACAGCCATAGTGCAGAGACCACAGTAGGTGCTTGCTTAGTATGTGTTGATTGAGTTGGGGATTGTCAAGCTTCTTGAAATCTAGATAGTCCTTTGGCTATTTGATTCCTCCCTCACCCCCACTCCCACCCAGATACCAGGGAGGTAAAGTTCAAAGTAGTCAGTTTTACTGCCTAGAACCTGGAGCTCAATAAAAAGATATGAGGAGCTTAACACTGCTGGCTAAAATACACATGGGTTTCAATTTTCCCTACTACTCTATCTACTAATGGTTCCAGATAATAGAGAACTAATTGTATCTTTGAAAACTGGCCTCATGATATATTTACTGTAAACTCAGGAATATAGAAATCACAAAAACAAGGATGCCCCTTGCTTAATAGTACTTATTAGTAAGGACATTATTAATATGACTTCTGTTTTCCAGAATGAATAATCCAGCCAAGTTCTAGAGAATCCATTTTATTTAAATTATTTTAGATCTATTTAAATCCATTTATTTTAAAGACTCCAGTGTTGTGCTAGTTGATCCTGTCACTTCTGTTTTGCTTTGTTTTATCCACCTTATTATCCCCAGCAGAATTATAACTTTTCACAGAGGCATCTAATCTCTTAGCCTGAAGAAGAAGAGAAACATTTTTCAAATTTTGCTATGATAGTCAAGGGAAGGGGGGTGTTGCTGAATGTATATACTTAGATGAATTAAATTCAGACCTTCTCCGGTTGGATGTGTGAGCTGCCCAGACAAAGATGAAGGTTAACATAGTTTAAGGATGAAATATAGACCATCCTGTGCAAAACCACTGTGTTGCAGTTTAATTAAAAGAATTCATTAAAGTGGTGCCCCATCCAGGGTAATTAGTATGTGTAATTTATGCGTTGCCTAATACACAAGGGCAGTAGCCTGAATAATAAACTCAAGTTAACCTTAAGTGGAAGAGATTGAATGGTCAGATGTTTATTTAGCTCAGGTTTGCCCACGAGTTAAGGTTAAAGAGGTGAAATTCAGTTATAGTTAATTAATTAATTTCTCAGATTTTCTTCAAGAAAATCCTGCCTGCTCAATTGGGTAAAAGTTTTGTCAAAGGCAGACAGCACAATTTTTATTCATCAACTACTTTCTGACATGTTCTTTAGCAAGTTTGTCACTGTTTGAAAGAATGGGTTTAAGGGAACTGCAAAGAGAGAGAAAATAAAACAGAAAAAAAACACACAAAAAAACGAAACCATAATATTATGAACAGATCTGGGGTCTTTGCCTAAAGGAAGAACAAAACCAGGACAGATTTAAATAGGGTGTCACTAATATTATCAAAATGTTGAGACTGGTTAGGATAAGGGTATCAAGGTTTTTATTCATAGAGGGCCGCATGTTTAGGAATTCATATATGTATTTGAGCCATGTGAGTTTTTATTGGCAATGACAAGAATCCATGTCTTGCATCTGCATAACATGTCACAAATTTGAACCAGTGTTTATGGAAGTGCTATTTATTCCTTTCCTTAGAAATACTCCATCATACCCCAATTCTGTGATGTAATTTTCATGGAATTAAACTTGAAGAGTTCAAAATTAGTCAATTAATTGCACTCAGCTTCAATTACAATGACTTATTAATCAAGTCATTTGGCAAGACACCTGGCATCTCATTCAAAGGTTGTGGTGGGAAAAGGCGGGACCTATTGGTTCATCTGAGCAAGCTAATTAGGTGAATTGTTATTGATTGATTGCTTTATTGGTGGCTACATGTAGGTAGGGTTCTGATGTCTCAGAGCTGGGATAAGTCAGGCAAGATCTAAAATAATTTGATTTTTTTTTTTGATTGGGAAGACATAGGACTGTAATAAAACCAACCAAATCTATTGATCATCTGATGTTTATTGAGCACCAATCGTGTGCAATTGTCTGGGCTTCCATATGGAATCTGAACCTAAGACAGAGGTATCTCTTCTTCCCTCCTCCAGGACAAATGGTCTAGTTGAATGTTAGGACAGAAGCACAAGCAGACAGAACCAGCCATACAAGACAGTTGGTTTTAGAGTTACATGAGGGCTAAATAATGGACTTCTTTGGTTTGAGAGCATTCCCCCCTTTGTGGAACTGTTTTTTCTCCATTCCTTACACTTTCAGTCAGCTGCCAAACACCCCTACTCACCTACCCCATGGTGGACATATATCCCAGCCAGGACAATCAGATCTTCTCTTCTGTAACTTAGGATTTGGAATGGAGAGAGGTGTTCATGGGAAGAAAGACAGGTGGCACCGAGTCATCCCATGGCCACCCCCAAAGGGCCACTGAGATTCCTGGGCCTGCTGTGATTCCCAGAAACTGGTTGCTTAACTCTTCCATTTTGTGGTCTTAACAATGGGTTGGCAAAAATTTGTTTTTGATGTTTATTAGCTAGCAATTATTCCTGAGTAATGAAACCAAATACTCCTGATAAAGACAGTGAATGCTCTTACAGTTCAAAGACAGAAGTGTTTACCTCCAGTTGCAGTGATGCTGAGGAATAGTGTAGAGAGATGGTGAGGTGGATTGGATTCTGGTCCTTTTTTCTAAATACTTGCTATATACCAAGTACTGAATATACTCCTCAAAACTACACAGTAATATCCCCATTTTATAGATGGGGATACTGGACCCTAGAAAGGTTCTATAACTTATCCAAGATCCACACTGCTAGCAAGGGGTAAAGTTGAGATTTAAATTTAGGATTTTCTGGGAACCGGCTGTAGCTCAATTGGTAGGGCTCCAGTTTACCACATGGAAGGCCCTGGGTTCAGTTCCCAGGGCCTCCTTGAACGGGCAGACCGCCTTGAGAAGGCAAGCCGCCGTGGGCAGAGCAAAGCCACCGTGGGCAGGGCAAAGCTGCCATGGGCAGGGCAAGGCCCCACGGGCAGGGCAAGCCACCTGCGAGCAGGCAAGGCCGCCGCGCGGTGAACTGACTCAGCGGGCCCCTGCAATGGGCGGGGGGAGATGAGCAGACACAGAAGAACACAAAAGATAACACAGCAAAGAACAAGCAGAAAGGGGGGAGGATATATAATAAAAAAATAAATAAATAAAATAAATTATAGAAAATAATTATAGAAGAAGGTATGTCACAAGCTTCATAACATACTATAGCAATTGCAGGTGGCAGCTTCAAATCCAAATGAAAAAACTATAGTGTGAAAAAAGAAATAGGATCATAAAGTAGACAACATTCAGACATGTTTTAAGCAAATACAAACTGAATATAATTTCTCTTAACAGCTAAAAAAAAAGGATCAAAGAAATCAGTCACTTGAGATCAGAATGAAATGTCCAACAAAAATGTCTTAATTTTTAACAGGCTCTGAACTTGTAATGTAAGCCAGCTATAAAAATGGCTTAGAATCTTGCACAAATGCAAAACAAAAACATTTTTACATTTTTAGATGGAGTAGTGTTAAAAAGAAATTATTGTTTAGTAATGGAAATTATGTTAGAAAATTATGATGAAAAGACTAAAAGATACTTTACAAAAGTGAAAATTTTCAATTAAGCCACCAAACAAATGTCTGTAGAATGTAAGATCTTTCTAACAATACCAAAAATCAATTGACTCAAAATTTGAAAATTATCTATCATTTTGTAGAAGAGTTGAATGACATAAGAGACACTGTTCAGGGAGCAGATGTGGCTCAAGCAGTTGGGTGCCCACCTCCCACATGGGAAGTCCGAGGTTCAGTTCCCAGTGCCTCTTAAAGAAGATGAGCAGATGCAATGAGCTAACACAACAAGCAGACACAACAAGCTGATGAATGAGCAGACACAACGAACAGGGAGTGGATATGGCTCAAGCAGTTGGGTGCCCACCTCCTACATGGGAAGTCTCATGTTCAGTTCCCAGTGCCTCCTAAAGACAAAAAGCAAGCAACAAGCAAACAAATGAAAAAACCAACTCAGGGGAACCAATGTGGCTCAGTGGTTGAGTGCCAGCTTCCCACATTCAAGGTCCCAGGTTCAACCCCCACCTGATACCTCGAAAAGAAAAATTAAAAAGATAAGTGGACACAAGGAACAGACAGATGAGGGAGCCATCTCAGTGGGGAATGAAAGAGACAGTATTCAAATAATACTTTGGGTACATTTTATCCCAAAGGACTTTCAGATTTACTTAGAAATGTTTTACCATTCATGGCCTAAAATTTTTTTGAACTCATGGTGTGGATAGTTTTGAATCTTTTGCAAATGTCAAAGAAGAATTCCAGCCAGATATGAAAAAAATTAATTTCTATCAAGACAGATGATGGGTCAGCGATGTTAGGCCCAAAATCTGCATTTATCAGAATAGCAAAACTAGAGAATGATATTTCTTTTATTTCCTTTGTGTGATATATATTGAAAATACTGTGTTTTCTTATGAAAAGTATCATGGCTACAGTTGTCAAAAATCATTTAGTATAAATGTACTATGAATCATTGCCAGTTTAAGGAACTGTTGAAAGCAACAGAAAACAATGAATTGAATGATTGTGTGTTCTTTGCCAATACCCATTGCTTAAGGTGGGGGGAAAGTTTTACAAAGATTTTTTTTTTAAAGATTTATTTATTTTATTACATATCTCCCCTCCCCCCCGCTGCGGCGACGTGCCGAGACTGGTCACTGTGCAGGCGTGGCTTTCCCCGCTTGTGGGCGGCTTCTGCTTCCATTCACATCCGGCTTTCAGTTTGCGGGTGGCTGGCTGCGCTCCATTCGCGGGCGACCTGCCCTGCCCCTGGCGGCTTTTGCCTGTCTGTGGCAGCTTTTTGCCTTGCCCACGGCGGCTCTGGCCTGCCCATGGTGGCTTGCCATTCTCAAGGCGGTCTGCCCGCTAGGAGAGGTCCCCGGGAACCGAACCCGGGGCCTCCCATGTGGTATGCCGGTGCCCTATCCACTGGGCTATTGAGCCAGCCCCTATAAAGATTTATAGAACTGTTAACTCCAATTCAAGATTTTCCTGAAACAAAAGAAATGCTTGCCACATTCAATGATTAAAGATGACAAATGGCAGTGTGGTTTATGTTTCTGAACTATATCATATTGTATATGAATGAGCTAAATTTGAAGAACTTTTGAAAGGAAACATAATTTATGTGGAATAGAAATTTTTCATAAAGCAAGTTAATAATGTTTTTACACATTTTTCTAAAATGAAGTAATATGCAGTTTAATTGTAATCAACAGTGTTAGATAAATTGGTTGCAAAAACGACAAGAAAATGTGAAGATTGCTTTGTTGATATTGACAAATCTAGAATTGCCTTTCAATTTATGCCATTCCCCTTTAAATTCAACATTCATAATACTGAGTTGACACAAGAATTAGTGAATTTACTTAACTTAGAGAGAAGTGGTTTTGAAACTGATAAGGCTTTGCTTCAAAGTCAAATTACTTTTTGAAGCAAAAAATGATGAATGAGTTTTATAAATATGAACTCAAATATTAAGAGGAAACAATGTTTTGGTATTCAATTTTTAAAGTGTGTTTGGATATGTGAATCTACTTTTTCAACTGTAAATTTTAAGAAATCTAAATACAGATAAAATATTTCCAGTAAAAATTGCACATCTGAATCGAGATGTGTCTAAATGTAAAATACGCACTGGATTTTGAAGACAGTATAAAGAAAATAATGTAAATCATCTTGATAATTTTTATGTTTATCACATATTGAAAGGCACCCTTGATATTTAGATATATTAGGTTGAACAAAATTATATTATTAAAATTAATTTTATCATTTCCTTTTTTTCCTTTTTAAAAATAGGCTTCCAAAAGAAAACTTAAAATGCATATGTGGCTTGAATTTGATTTAAATTGGACAGTACGCATCTGTAGTTACAAACACCATGTACCATTGAGGATTACCCTGGTCCCAGATTTCTCCTTTTGAGAGTCCCATATGAGTTTGCAATCCTCCATGTAAAATGTACAGATCCTGTCTCCCAAAATTGGCCCCACTCTCTATTTCCCCATCTATCTTTTTTTAAAAAATGGGTATAACATAATTCATTTGTTTATTTTCAAATTTTGTTTTTTATTTTCATCAAAATTAGGTTTGTACATAATTATAGAATCAAACCATTTTATGAGACATTACATAAAATAGCATTCTACTATTCATCCCTCCCACTCTACCACATGTCCTTCTCAAAAGCAACAACTTTCAATTATTTTAGTTGTTTCTTTAGTTATTTGCTAAAGAAACATATATCTCAATAACATGCTCACATTTCTACCTCTTGCATTTTCAGTTTTAGGTATTATCTATGGAAGATGAGGATTTAGTTCTTATGCGCCATCTCCCAGTCCCTCTACCACACACACGTGCACACACACCACATACAACAAATTCTCTGTCCCATGAGACTTTTGATATAATATACACTTGTTTAGAGCAACACTTAATGTTTGTGTTGATATGACAATGTTGATGCTATTCATATCTGAGTCATGTAGTGTACTATATGCTATCCTTACTTTTCCTTTCTTTCACAATATTTTGTTTTCCCTAAAGTTAATACTCGTGGGCCCGGCTAGATAGCTCAGTGGATAAAGAGCGCGCTGGGATACCACATGGGAGGCCCCGGGTTCGGTTCCCGGGGACCTCTCCTAGCGGACAGACCGCCTTGAGAATGGCAAGCCGCCATGGGTGGGCCAGAACCGCCGTGGGCAGGGCAAAAAGCTGCCACGGGCAGGGCAGGTCGCCCGCGGATGGAGCGCAGCCAGCCACCCACGAACTGAAGCAAGAGCCGGCCGTGAATAGAAGCAGAAGCCGCCCACAAGCGGGGAAAGCCGCGCCTGCGCAGTGACCAAGTCTCGGCGCATCGCCGCAATGGGGGGGAGGGGAGATATGTAATAAAATAAATAAATCTTAAAAAATAATAATAATAAAAAAATAAAGTTAATACTCGTCTTGCTATTTACTACTAATTCAGCTCAAATTCTCCCTCCGTGTCCTAACGCTCTTCTTGATATATTCAGACCAGACACATGGGGGTGTTCTATTTTTTTGCCTTTCTTGGATTTATCTCTCCTGGCATTTTCTGACTTGCTTCACTCTAGACTTGCTCCACACTCTCATCCCAGCATCTCATTTCACCAAACTTTTGGGAATTCCTTTGACTTCTCTCTCTTCCTGGATCCTATGTTTTCATGACCTTTTTTGGTGGAGCACACATTATCCAGTAGCTCCCCAAGAAAGAGTACATTGGACATAAATTTTTTGAGACCCTGAAAATCTAAAAATGTCTACTCTCTTTCTTCATTGATAGTTTGGTAGGCTATAGAAATCTAGGTAGTAAAACATATTCCCTCAGAATTTTTAAGATATTGCTCCATTATCTTCCAGCTTCTGGTGATGTTGTTCTGAACTCTGATTCTTGGATTTTTTATTTTTTATTTTTTTTCCCCCTCTCTCTTTCTCCTTGAAAGCCTGTAAGATTTTTTCCCCTTATCCACAGTGTTCTGAAATTTCACAATAATATGCCATATTTTCCCCATTCTTTTCTGGAATTCCCATTATGTAACATCAGATCTAATAAGTGGGCCTTATCATTTTCTATGATTTTTTTTTTCTCATGTAGTTCACCTCCATTTTTTCCCCTGGTTTTTAGTTTTTGTTTTCCTCTTTTTTTGGGAGATAAATTCAAACTTATCTTGCAAACTTTCTTTTTTTCATTTATACAACATAGTCTTAGTTTCCAAGAAGTGTTTCTTATCCTCTAATCATTTTTTAAAATAATAGTCTCTTTTTATTTCATGAATCTTATTATATCTCAGAGGATATTAATAATGTTGTTTTTTCCTTTTTGAAGTTTTTGTCTTTCTCCAGTCTCTATTTCTTCCAAGTTGATGTTTTTGTTGTTTTCTGTTAGTTTTGTTCTGTCTTTCATGCTATAGACTTCCTCAGATGTCTTTCAGTTCTGAGCTGTTTCTTCATATTTAGAAGTAGGTCACTGAAAAACTGATTTGTGCAAATAGGTGAGACTCGTTGCCTATGGTTTTTATCCTATGATAGACTGGCGGGGCCATTTCTTTGGGGAATCATTGATGCTAGTATCTTTAGGATTTTTCTCTTGGCCTGGTTGAATCCTTAGAGTAGAATCTTCTGATGTCTTGTGTAGAGAATCTAAAGTTGGCTGTCAGGACTCTGAGAACTAAAGAAGTAAAAAAGGTTGGAGGGAGGGAAGGGAAATTTTAACATTCAGAATGTAAATTTTCACTAAATCTCTACTCTCAATTGGGTCTAATGTCCCATAGTCTGCAGTCCTGCTCCAGAAAACAAACCTCTAAACTTCTGCTGAGGTAGCAGCAGGGCTGACATCCCAATGCATGGAGCTGGTGAGGACATCCAAAATCTAACTTTTTTCAACAAACTTTGAGCCAGTCTTGTTCTATTTAAATCTACATTTACTCCACTTTAAGAGGTACCCTGTGACAGCAATTTCTGAGCCCTTTGGGGTTTCTGTGCTTCATGTTTCTTCTTGGCTTTTCCAGTGGCATAAGCTTCAACTTTCTCAAGTCTGCTGAGTCAGTTATTGTCTTATCTGGTTCCCCCAAAACAGATCCTGAATCAAAGGTGAATATGCAAAAGGCTTATTTGAAGGTATGAATCCAAGAGTGAGGGACTAAGGAGTGAATCAAGGAAGGGGGGAGAGCCCTTATAGAGTTGGCCACAGCTATGCAGCACCTAGTTGATAATTCTTGTTGAATTTCCTGAGAAGCCTTTTGAACCTTCCAAGTATGGGCAGAAAGGGAAAGGCATTTATCCATCATTAACAGTTTCCTAATTGTTTGGAGTTGCTCCACAGGGTGTTAATTCCTCTGTATTTTCAGGGTGCTCATGCATGAGTGCCAATCAGGTTCTCCTTGGCACACCACCACTTGGCATCAAAGAAGCCTGAGAGAGGCACTGTCAGTTTGGACTTGCATGAAGCTATTCAAAGCATCCTCAAAATCGGTCATCATAGATATGGCTGGGAGGATTTGTTTGGATCTGTGTGTTGAATTATCATCAATCTAGACATCAATTTAGGGAGAATGGGTATCTTAACAACCATGAGTCATGCAAGGCACGAACAAGGTATATGCCTCTATTATCTGGGCTTTTTAAAATTTTCTTTGCAATGTATATATTTTATCTTTTACTATACAAGTCCTACACACCTTTTCTTATATTCATTCCTAGATATTGGATGTTTTTATATTATAGTACAAATGGTATTTTTAATTCCATTTTCCCATTGTTATTGCCTATATATAAAAATACAATTGATTTTTATACATTAACCCTACATCCTGTGATCATACTAAATTCACCTATTAGTTCTAGTGGTTATTTTGTAGATTCAGTAGGGATTTCTATGTACACAATCAGGATGTTTGTGAAAAATTACAGTCTTACTTCTTCCTTTCCAGTACTTTTTTTTTTTTCTTAGTCTTGTCTTATTGCTTCAGCTAGGCCATGTAGTACAATGTTGAATAGAAATGGTGAGAGCAGACATCCTTGTCTTATTGCTAATTTCAAGAGAAAAATATTCAATCTTTTATCATAAACTATGCGATTAACTATAGGCTTTTCATAGATATCTTTAGCAGACTAAGGGAGCCGCCCTCTATTTCTAGTTTTCTGAATTTTTTCTTTTTAACATGAATGAATGTTGAATTTTATCAAATTGTTTTTCTGCCTTTCTTGAGATTTTCACATGATATTTCTCCCTTATTGTGTTAATTAGGTGAATTCTATTGATAGACCTCACATTACTGGGTAAACCTCATTTGGTCATATATATTTAATGAATAGTTATAAATATTGATGGATTTAATGTAGATTATGGATTCAATTTGTGAACATTTGGTTAAGAATTTTAAAGCTAAATTCATAAATGATATTTGTTTATAATTTTTAAAAATGTCTTTCCTATGTTGGTTGCCATATTTTGCTAGGTTAGATTTATACTGGCCTCATAAGATATGTTGAGAAGTCTATTTTCTGAAGCAGTTTGTGCAAGACTGGTATTATTTCTTCTTTAATTTTTTAATATAGAATTTCCCAAAGAAGCCATCTGGACCCAGAATTTCTTTGTGGGAAAGTTTTTACTAATGAATTCAATTTCTTTATTAAGAAATAGTAATTTTTAGATTTTCTATTTCTTATCAGTTTCCACAAACTGTGTTTTCAAAAAATTTTTTTCCATATCATATTGGTTGTCATTTCTTTGGGCATAAAGTTGTATAAAATAATCCTTTATTATAATTTTCATGTTGATAGGATCTGTTTTGATGCTCCCTTATGCTTAGTATTTGCATTGAACATCTTTTTCAACCCTTTAACCTTTACCTGTCTGAGTATTTATATTTAAACAGTTTTTCACTTGTAAACCAAATATATTTAGGTTTTTGCTTTTTTTAAAAAAATCAACCTTATTATCATGGCTTTTAAATTGGAGTGCTTATTCATTTGAATATAATGTAATTATTGATATGATTGGAGTCAAGTCTTTTGTATTGGTATTTATTTTCCATTTGTCTCATCTGCTTTTGTTTTCCTCCTTCCCTAAACAGCTTTCTATTGGATAAATTGTACAAATTTTAGTATTTGCCTTTATCTCTTCTGTTGACTTATAATGTATATCTCTTTCTGTTTTTTTAGTGATTGCTGTAAAGATTACAATACGTATCTTTAACTTATTATAGTTCACCTTTAAATAAAATTATACTATTCATGAACTATATTACATCACAAAAGTATAATTCCATTTTTCCCTCTATTGCCTTTTGTGCTTTTGTTATGTATTTTGTTCCTGCATATTTTAGAAATCCCTCATTACATTATTATATTTGCTGTAAAAGGTCAATAGCTTGAATTGATATACAATAAATTGAATTTATATACAATAATAAAGTTCTTTTACATTGACCATATATTTATCCTTTCTTATGCTCTTCATTTCTTCCTGCAAAATTGAAGGAACTGTCATCCGGTATTGTTTCCCTTCATCATGAATACCTTCTTTTGGAATTTCTTTTAGGGAGTATCTGCTGGAGATTAATTCTCTCAGTGCTTCTCTGTCTGAAATGTCTTTATTTTGCTCTCATTTACATATAATATTTTCACTGGCATATAATTCTAGCTTTTTCCCTCCTCCAAGACTAAAGATGTCTTAACAATGTCTTCTGGACCCCATTTGTTTCTGCAAAGCCCATGTAGCTTGTCCCCTGTATCCAATGTGTCTAATTTTTCTGCCTGCTTTTAAGATTTTTCTTTATCTTTGGTTTTCAGCAGAATTTGACTTGGATATGCTGAGGTTTAGATTTTGTTGTATTTATCCTTCTTGGAGTTCTCTGAACTTCTTGAATCTGTGGGCTGTTGTGTTCCATAAATTTTGATGCAATCTATGCAGTTACCTCTTTAAATATTTCTTCTGCCCTATTCTTTAACTTCTCCTTCTGGGAGATGTGTATGTGAATGTTAGACTTCTTGATATTGCTCCAAAGATCTCAGGCTCTCTCTTTCACTTTTTCCACCCTTTTTTTCTCTTAATGTTTCAGTTTGTGTACTTTCTTTTGACCTGTTTCCCTTTGTTGTGTCCAACTTGTTGTTAAGCCCACTGAAGAAAGATTTCATTTCTGATATCATGCTTTTCATTTGTAAGATTCTCATTTATTTCTTTTTTATTGTTTCCATTTCTCTGTTGATATTACCCATATAGTCATACATGTTGCCCACTTTTTCCACTAGATCCTTTAATATATTTTTCATGCTTATTTTAAAGTCCCTGTCTGATAACTCCAACATCTAGGCTGTCTCTGGCGTCTGCGTCAATTGATTCTTTTCTCTCTTGACCACATGTCCTATTTTCTTGCTTCTTCACATATCCCTTAAAGTTGGATTGTATGAAAGTAATTGTGTGCTAAAGAATAGTAGATAATAAAGCACATAATATTTTAAACTTTATTTTCAAAGAAGTTTTAGATTTCCAAAAAGTTACATAAAAAATATAGGGGATTTCCATATACTGCACCCCCTCCCCTCACACATTTTCCCCTATTAATAATATCTTACATGAGTGTGGTACATTTGTTACAATTGATGAGCAAATATTGAAGCACTGGTACTAACCATGGTCTGCAGTTTACATTATGGTTTACACTTTGCACCATAATGTTATAGGTTTTGACAAAATGTATAATGGCCTGTATCTGTCATTGCAAAATTATGCAGAACAATTCCAATGCCCAATGTTTCACTATTCTTCCCTCCCTCTCCCCTCAGAACCTCTGATAACCACTATTTTTATACCAATGTTACAAGTTCTTACATTACTACAATAACAATAAATCTACTTTGGTCCATGGTTGCATTCTCCTCTTATGTCTGTTCACTCCTCAATCTTGAGGATTTGGGGATGGTGATGCCCGCTCTGCTTCATATTTAGAGGGGGCTCAGATCCTATGGGACAGAAGGAAGTCACTGTTTTCCTTGCAGTTGTAGACGCTCTTTGCTTTTTGGGATGGGGGTTGTCCATCTTCATCCTTTTGTTAGTTGCCCTGGGTGAGTCTATGAACTGGAGAGTAAGTCCTGGCCGCAACTCCGCTGAGATTCAGGGCTCAACTGGCATAAGAACAGACCAAAGATTTAAGTCTCTGGGACATATATTTAACTGGTCTTGTGCTTCCCATAGTTTCTAGAGGAAGAGAAACACATAACCTTTGCCTCCAAAAAAGGGAATGCCTCTTTTTGTTATTCCATGAGTGTGGTAGGGCTGAGTCAATTTAATCTGTAGTTGGACTTTGCTGCAGTTTTAGCTACATTCACCCCCCATGGCTTCAAATGTTTTGAGGAAGGATTCATGACTTTCCCTTGGGTAGGGCTCAGGATTTGAGCAATGGAGAGGCTTTGGTGATCTCTTTGTACTTCAATATCCAGCCACCCATGTCCTAAACTAAGGGAGATCTATATCTGCTAAAAGCTGTACTGCTAGCCTTTTGGTTGCTGGACAGTTCTCTTTGCTCACCAGTACAATTCCCAGCTTTTTGCTTCTTAGGAGATCTACCTTTCACTCTGTCTCCAGTCATTGGAGAGTCTCTGTAATACACTCAGAAAAGATCCAGAGTGCCTTGGATAGCTACCTTTTGCTTTGCCAAAGTCTGTGAAGATTTGAAGTGTCTACAAAAGCTATCAGATACCTGCTCGTGGGGGCTTTGCCCTGCCCGCAGCAGCCTGCCCTGCCCGTAGCGGCCTGCCTTCTCAAGGTGGTCTGCCCGCTCGAGGAGGCCCCGGGACCATGTTAAATAACATTTACTACCATTTTAAAGGGACTTTTGGAATGAGTACAGTTCATACCATTCTCTTTAACTCAATGTATTTCTATTGCTTTCTGAGTCTTTTATTGTTAGTAAATCTTTGCATTTTATTTATAATTATGATTTACATTACTCCAAAAGAGCATCCGTGTTGCTATGTTCTAATTCTTATCAGTTCAGTTCTACAAAAAATAAACCCAAGCTTTTACAATAGTTCAGTCAACGTAACTAAGACCTTTATAGCTATTTAAAGAGGTTTAATTACCAAGGTACTTATTTTCAACAAAATTTCCTGTTATTTGGAGCAATTTTTGCCTATTTTAGGGGTTTAACTCATTTCCTCATGCAACAAATTTATATTTCCCACTTTCTCTCTATCACAACTTTAAAACAAAAACACAGAACTGTTTACAATTTGGAGGAAGCATGCACATCACGAGCAGACCTTCAAAAGACCAACCAGCTGCCTTCCTAAGCAAATGGCAACATCTAAGGTTATTTGACCAGAGTCCAACTTTGGATGGACCAGCCACTTTTGTTAGAGTAGAGACCATGGGTGGGTTAAGGGGATGCCACTGGTAGGCTTACTTTGGACTTTTCAACCTCTAACCACAATTCCTACTGAGGCAAGCTTCCTTTATGACTAGCTAAGTAGGTACAAGCACTTAATGTTCAGGGCCTCTTCTTTTCCTAATAAGCATCACATTTCCCACCCATCTCCATTGTCCCCAAACTTGACAGCCTGTATTTAGACATTAGGGTTATCTGTGGTCATCCACGTTTCCTCACTTAGATAACTCCCATCCTCACAACCCTAGTTAGCCCTGGGCACCCAGGCCTTACCCATCTCAAATTACTGAAACACATTGCCCTTTGAAGAGGGAGTGACAGACCAATAGCACCAAGGCCTATTTTAACAGAAGCAAGTTTGGCTGGCTCATTTTCCAAATGAAATTTGGTTCCAATTTAAATGTCAAAGCGATCATAAAAATGCCACAGAAACTGAGGACTAAGTTTAGAGTGTAGAAACTGTAGAAAAACTTCTTCAAAATTAGAATTAGGCTATGAGAAGCTTAAAAAGGAAAAAAGGTCAAGACATATCAAAGAAGTTACCCATCAACATATCCCTCTAAAATAAGTGTCTTTTTTAATAATTATTTTTTTTTATTTTTAAAGAAGATTTAGATTACATAAACATTACATAAAAAATATAAAAGATTTCCATATACCCCAGTCCCTCCTCCTCCCACATTTTCCCACATTAAAAACATCCTTCATTAGTGTGGTACATTTGTTACAATTGATGAACCCATATTGAAGCACTGTTACTTACCACGGGCTACAGTTAACATTATAGTTTATACTTTGTCCAACACAGTTTTGTAAGTTATGACAAAATATACAATGGCCTGTATCTGTCACTGCAATGTCATGCAGGACTAATCCAATGTCCTGAAAATACCCCCATATTACACCTATTCTTTCCTCTCCCATCCCCCAGAACCTCCGGTGGCCACTGCCTTTACATCAATGATAAGAGTTCTTCCATTGCTAGAATAATAATAAGTCTATAATAGAATAATAATAAGTTCACTTTAGTCCATTATTCATTCCCCATTCTTGAAGATTTGGGGATGGTGATGTCCACTTTGCTTCTAATTGAGAGGGGACTTAGATCCCATGGGGCAGATGAATGGGATTATCTTGCTTGCAGTTGCAGGC
>PVKH010016916.1:0-15582 GCA_004027955.1 Chaetophractus vellerosus | reverse complement strand
ACTTCCTTAAGCACTGGAATTTACAGCCCTGTATTTGTTATTTGAAGTAGTAATATTTCTTTTTTGTTTAAGCCACTTGGAGTAGTGTTTCTATTAAATGTGGTTGAAAGCCTTCTGATTCAATGCTATGATGCTTCTTACCAGTGTGTCAGCTTGGGCAACCAATCACATACTCTTTCAAAGCTCCCCTCCCTCATCTATATTTCCTTACAAGTTTTCTGGGAGGATTAAATGATATAGTAATAATAATCAAACATTTATTAAGTCTTTATTATGCAAAACACAGTGCTGAATGCTTGGCATATTTCAATTATTTAATGGGCCTGCAAAGGTCCAGAACAGTACCTGGCATCTAGTTGATGAAGGAAAATAAGTTTCTCACCTTCCTTTTCCACTCAGCAATGCGTTTGGTGCCATAGAAAGAATAAATGCATGACACATCCTTGTTGATAAGAATTAATAAAATAGAGGGGGCTGGATTGAGGACCTAGACTATTTAGTTTATAAGAAATCACAGTGAGTAATATTAGAAAACCTATAAAAAGCCACTGAATTGGGTGATAAGCTAAACTGTGAGTTAAAAAGCATTGACAAATCAGGTTATGAAGTAGTAGATGCTATATTTTTGGAAGGCCTTGAAAACTAGACAAAATAGACTGAACCTGATATAATATAAACTAGGGACCACTGGGTGTTTATGACTTACGGAATAACATGATGAAAGTGGTATTTAAAGAAGATACATTAGAGTTAGGAGAAATACTGAATTTAAGTAAATTGATTAGGAAACTATTACAATATAATCTAGGTGGGAGTTATTAAAGTCTAAATTAAATCCTCAATCAACTCCCATTTGTTTAGGTCTCAAAAAGCAGAAAGTTCAAATAAAAGTATATTTTGTGTTTCACTGCAAGCACTATTAATGATCTCAATAATTACCTAAGGGAATTCAGGATGCTTAAGTGCCTCACAGAACATAGAGATTGTTCAACATATAGTCAGTCCTGTTCTGAAGTTATTCATATTTTTAAAAGTAGTTCTACAGTATGAAAAACTTTCAACCGATTTAGAATTTATACTAATTCTCAGTTAGATTATTAAAAACAGACATGTACCATTTTCTGTCATTATGGACAAAAGAAGATTGGTTTCAAAAGAATGAAGGTGGACCCTTACTATATACAGAAATCAACTCAAAATGGATCAAAGACCTAAATATAAGAGCGAGAATTATCAAATTCCTAGAAGAAAATATAGGGAAACCTCTTCAGGATATTGTGTTAGGCAATATTTTCTTAGACTTAACACCCAAAGTCAAGCAACAAAAGAAAAAAAATAGTTAAATGGGACCTCATCAAAATAAAACTTTTGTAAATTAAAGGACCTTATCATGAAAGTAAAATGACAACTAACACAATGGGAGAAAATATTTGGAAACCACATATCTGATATCCAGAATATACAAAGAAATCCTTCAACTCAACAGCAAAAAGATAAACAACCCAATTAAAAAATGGGCTAAAGACTTGAATAGACATTTCTCCCAATAAGATATACAAAAGGCCAAAAAGCATATGAAAAGATGCTCAACATCATTAGCCATTAAGGAAATACAAATCAAAATCACAATGAGATACCATTTCACTCCCAACTAGAATGGCTTCTATTAAAAAAAAAACACAGAAAATTACAAGTGTTAGAGAGGATGTGGAGAAATAGGAACACTCAATTATTGTTGGTGTGAATGTAAAATAGTGAAGCTACTGTGGAAGACAGTTTGGCAGCTCCTCCAAAAGTTAGTTTAGAGTTACAACATGACCTGGTAATCCCACTTTCAGGAATATACCCAAAAGAATTGAATGCAGGGACTCAAAACTATATATGCCTACAAATGTTCATTGTGATATTATTCACAATTGCCAAAAGAAGGAAGCAACCTATGTTTGTTTGAAGCTGTTTGTGATGCCAGAAAATCATGTTCTTAAACCTGGTCCATTCCTCTGAATACAAACCCATTGTAAGTAGGACATTTTGATGTGTTTACTTCCATTAATAAAGTGTGGCCCACCTCAAACAAGTCTTAATCTTATTACTGGAGTCCTTTATAAGTGGACAGACAGAGGAAGCACCCAGAAGCTGCAATCAAAGACACCAGAAAAAGAACAGAGAGGCCAGGAGAGGCCTCCACGTGCATTGCCATGGAGCTAAGGACCAAAAATTGCTAGCAGCCAGACATTGAATTCCAGTCTTTGGGAAGAAAGCATCACCTTAATGACATCTTGATTTGTTCTTAAACCATGGGTGAATAAATTCCCATTGTTTAACCCAACCCATTTTCTGATATCTCTTGAGTAGCCTAGGAAACTAAAACTCAACCCATGTGCCCATCAACTGATGAATGTATCAACCAAATGTGGTATATACACACAATAGAACATTCTTCAGCCATAAAAATGAATGAAATTCTGATACATGTGGCAACGTGGATGAATTTTGAAGACATCATGTAGAGTGAAATAAGCCAGACACAAAAATACAGACATTGTGTCATCTCACTGATATGAAATAATTTTAATAAGAAAATTTATAGAGTCAGAATCTAGAATATAAATTCCCAGGGGATGGGGTGGGGACAGAGAATAAGAAGTTAAGGCTTAAAATGTACAGAGTTTCTATTTGGAACAATGGAAATGTTTTGGTGATGGATGGTGGTGATAGTAGCACAACATTGTGAATGTAATTAACAGCCCTGAAATATATGGCTAAAAAAAACGAAACCAAATGGTCTCTGCAGTTACTAGTTTAGAAAACTTTAAGGTAATTACAGAACATTTTCATACTTTCCTTTTTTAAGTAAAGAATTATTTTTAGATCTATTTAGTTGATCTGGCTGTAAATACTCTCCTTTTCCATATCAGAGGAGAAAACAGGTCCATATATTTCAGGTGACATTTTCTCTGGTTAATAGAATGTAGAATTGTGGAGAGGAAAAACCCAGAAAAAAAGCTATCTGTGTCAGATAAAAACAGAGTGGTTTAAAAGAACAAGCCCTAGCAAATCATAGACTGAAACAACAAAAAAAAAAGAAACAAGAAAGAGATAATGACATGTCACAAAATAGAAGAGACCAAGACCAAGGCTGGGCAACTCATTACAAGTACAGACATAAAACCTCGAATGAATACAAGGTCAAAAACAGAATTGTCACTTAGGACCTCAATTTCAGGAAACAAATCATATGTGGCCTAGACTTTGTCATGAAAGGTTATTTCTGGCCTTCTCATCAGATTTTTTATTGTATTTTTTGATTGATTGCCTTAGATGTGCAAAACAACAATAGGAAACCAGGAAAAATTACTGGCAATATATTTAAATATAAAATGAGTCTGACTCTAGGATTTTGAACACTGTTAACCAGAAAGTAAAGGTGTCTAAAAATATCAGAGCTCTTTTTTTTCCCAACACATACCATTGCAATCAGAGTATTAAGAACTATGCAGAACTTAATCACACATTAATGGAAAATGGCTTCATTCTCTTTCTTTTTCTTTCTTCCTTTCTTACATCAAAGTCTGTCTAGCTCTTCTGATTACCACATATTAGGGTAAGTGCTTCAAATTGCCAGTGTATGTTGAAGTTTATTAACTATTTCCAAAAAACTGTCGTTTTGGTACTTTCTTTCATAATTCATTAACCCTAAGTTTAAAAGACATCACATTCATATTTTATAGGTTTTTTTCAATGCACTATTTCACTGGCCAATTCAATTTTAATCTATTCTGTCAATATTTGTTGAGAGCCCTTTGCATGGGATAAGCAAGATAGATATTGTCCTGTCCTTTAGGAGTTTACAGGGAGGGGAGATCGTAATAAGTTATAACTATAGATGTATACGTGCTATGACAGCAAAGGGTCATATCAGCTGACATCAGTTGGGTGTGGATTTTGGGGCTGGTGGGTGATGTTTAAGCCAAAATCCAGAGTGATTAAAATGATAACAAGGAGAGGAAAGAGAGTCCATGGACAGAGAAAACTGTATATTTAAGAAACAAGAGAAAGCATGTGCTTTCCAAAAACTGAAAACTTAATTGGGGGTGGGGGAGGGGGAAGTTTGTAGGCGAAGAGCTAAATTGACAGGGATAGGGTTGGAAAAATAAGAACTGTTCTTATCTCACTTGGTAGAAAAAAGGTAAACAGACCCTCACTAATACAGATTCTTAAGGATATTTAACCTGCGGGTCCTCAAAAAAGAGCAGGAGTAAATTTCCCTTTTTGTTTTTCATTAGACAAATTACCTGATTTCCTTTAGGCAAATCTTGGTTTCTGTAAGTCCATGGGCTCCTGAGGCAGAGCTTTTGCTTTGCTCTAGTACCTATTTCCGTAGTATATTTCCCTTCCTAGCAAATTGAGAAGCCTCATGCCAAGATTCAATTTCCAATAAGAAATTTATTGTTCTCAAAGGAAAACACTTGGGGGAGAGAAGCATTATAATAAAAAAGGATGGATATACTTTCTCATCTTGAAATGTAAGCCTCAAGAGGCAAAGTAGAAATTCCCCCTAAAAGACCAACAGAAACGAGAAAGAATGAGGTCGGATTCTTTCTCTCTGCATGTAACCTCATTAATGTGCTATCTGTGGGGTAGAGTCAAGGTTGACATTTTGCTTGAAATACTTTTCCTCCAATAGGTTCTATTTCATTACATGGCCCATTTAGGGCTTCCTAGCACCACCCAGAAAGATCCTTAAAGACACTGAGTTTTACAGAGTCAGAGTGAGTCAGTTGTCATCTCTCTATACACCACTAAATCTGACAGATTCGAGCAATGAAAGCATTTTCAGTACTACTGATTCTGGTTTTATTTTTGTATGTTACTCATGCCAGATGGACTTTGGTAACTGGGAAGATAATAGCATTGTTCCTGAATCAATTCCACCTTGGTTTGTAAGTCTAGTTTTAGGGACTCATCAGTATGCTTGAAAAGATGAAATATAGAATATAGAGTTGAATGCATTAAAAGATCCAAACTTTATTTCCAGTTGTGCCAGTCATTAGCCATGTGACCTTCGGCCAAATAATTTATCTGAACTTAAGATTCCTTGCCTCTAAAATGGAGATATATGTATTTTTTATTTATTTGCCACTTATATAGCAATTACTGTGTGCCTGCTTCTATTCTAAGTGCTTTACAAATATCAACTCACTTAATTCTCATTAACAAAGCCATGAGGTAGATACTGTTATCTCCGTTTTATAGATGTAGAAACTGAGGCATAAAAAAGATTTTTTGAGGTCATAGGCAGTAAGGAGTAAGTGGCAGAGCAGGCAATGTAGCTCACATCTAAGCTTTTAACTACTCTGCTATAATTCATACCCCCTCAGGATATTTTAGGAATGGAGTAAGAAATAAATGTTTTCAGTCACCTTTCACTTATTACTAAACAAAAGTGTGCAACTAGTTGATGCAAGAGGGCTTCCCAGGAGTGTGAACCATTGCCTTCTTGAATTAGTTAAGCACTTTGCTGACTTGTGTCCTGGCCTGTTTCTTTCTCCTTATGAGTTGAGATTTTAGTTTCTGGAATAGACCCTGGCCTGGGACTCTAGCTTAATTGATTAATGAACAAGAATTTAAGCTAGGTAGGAAATGGGTTAATTTCGGTACAGAGTCCTGGGGAGAGTCATCCTGGATGATAGCATGGCAACACTTGGATGTGTTAGATCTTAGGAGTTACCTGAATATGTAGCCGACATTCTCCCTCAATCTGGCAACCCTGTCTTTGGGAGGTCTTTCTTTGGAAAGAATGAAGAACCTGATTTAGGATAGCTCATATTATGTGTAAATGAAAAGAAAATATGAGGAGGTGATTCATTAGCCAGGATAGGTTAACTTCTGGAAGAAACAAACAACAGAAACGGAAATCAGTGGATTAACACAAAAAGCTACTCACATAATGGTCTGTCATGGGCTCTCCCAGGTAGCTTCTCTCCAAGCAGTGACTCAGAACCTTTGGCTCCTTCCATCCTGTGGCTCTGCACTCCTGTAGGTCCTTAGAGCGGAAAGAGAATGGAGAGTTGTTCATGGGAGTGTTTTATGGGCTAGACTTATATGTGGCTCACAGCATTTATGCTTACATTCCATTCACCAGGGATCAGTCACATGCCTCATCTAACTCTAAGGCAATGTAACAGAGCTAGACCAAGGAAGAAAAGAGAAATGGTTTAAGGGACAGCTCATTAGTCTGCCACAGGGAACTAACAAAATAACCAGAGAAGAAAGTTTTGCTTACCTTTTCTGGTAGATCATGTTGTGGTCCCAATTATTGACTACACACTTCCCTTTAAGATATTAGACATCCTCTTCAATTCCATGTAACTTGCAATGACGCTTACCCTGGAAGGAAAATAGTTACTCTCTCCTTTGAAATTTGGCTTGGCTATACTATTTGCTTTGGCCACTGTGATGCAAATTAAACCACCTTCTGGCAGAAACTTAAAGAATCATTGTGTATTTGGTTCTTGCTGCTTTCTCTGTGCCATAAGAACAACATGTCCCAA
This sequence comes from Chaetophractus vellerosus, assembly GCA_004027955.1. Lineage (NCBI taxonomy): Eukaryota > Metazoa > Chordata > Mammalia > Cingulata > Chlamyphoridae > Chaetophractus > Chaetophractus vellerosus. Next base: position 9,028 of record PVKH010016916.1, on the reverse strand, counting down.
ATAGAGTTGGTCCTTCAACCTATGTACTGGAGTGAGAAGACCTGTGGCGTACAGCCAAATAGAGCTGAGCAGAGAAGATCAAAGCCTCAGCAGCTACAGTCAACCCACAGCTGCCACTACGCCACAATAGCAAGAGAGAGCTGTTATTAAATAGCTTTTTAGCATTTGGGGTTATTTGTTGCATCAGCAAAGCAAACTGAAAAAGTCTTCATTTGGTATATGTGTAATTCCATTATAGGTAAGGTCTTAAAAAGCAGGAGCAGAGCTGATGAGTGAGAGATAGAAGCTGAGGATCTTTATTTCTTAGAGCTGACTCTCACAATTGACAGTAATTTGTATAGTCTGATTTGAGTTATGCTTAGGGTTTTCCACCTATACCCCAAATATTTTATCAATTAGCCAAGTTATTTCCTTTCTGCTTCTTTACTTTTAACAGTTATGGAATTTCTAACAATGAGATCAATATATAGTTGCATTTATATACAAATGGTCTCTCTTAAAATAAATCTATGTCATCAAGGGGGAGTGAGAAGGCCTGGGAGGGAAATAATTAGAGATACTCCCCATTATCTTAATAGCACATATAGAAATTATCAGCAAAATTTTGATACCTTGGGATATTGAAAGCAAAATTTTGAGCAAGTGGAGCCCAAAATGCTATGTTTTAATAAGTGAAGAAGAGTAGGATATATTAGGGTTATGTCTAGGACAAGTGACACTGGGTAGAGCTCTGAGGAACCCTGGGCAAGGAATGACATGAGGATAGTGGATATCTGGACTGGGACAGAGAGCAAGAAAAGAGTTTGTGAGGGTGTCAAAGGGATACTTTATTCATGGCTAGCCATATTTACTATTACTGGCAAACTTCTTTGAATAGTTTGAACTAATACTATGACAAAAGTTGTGTGAAAGTGCAATAAATCCATTGACTATTGGTTATATAAATGGATCATTACTGAAGATTTACATCAGATTTGTCACTATTGTTAAGTTTCTTTAAATTCATAGCCTATGTGCTAGAAGGTAAATTTATGTTTTTCTGGAACATTTGCTCATTAAAATTATGTTGGAGAGTTAACTTATATATTTGAGCTTGGACTTAGATGGGACATAAAGTTTAAACAGTAGGTCATCCTAATGACATCACATTTGGTTCAAATTTGATATTATTCTGATATTGATGGATGCTTTAGGTTGTACTCTGGGTGATGTAAGAGTTAGGATTCCTTTAGTGGTTGCAAATAACAGAAAACCCAACTTGGAGTGACTTACACAATAAAGGAAATTTGTTGGTAACGACAGTGAAAATACTAGAGCTAGAACAGGATTTGGGCAAGTTTTAGGATTTAGTATAGGCTTGAGTCAGTTTTTCTGTGATTGTTTCAGCTCTGCCTTTTGTCATGTTTCTACTTTAATCATAGGCTGGTATCCCTTATACTTGCAATACGACTGCCAACAGTAATCAGGACTATGTGTTTTTTCATTGACATTCAGGAGGAGAAAGGCTATTGCTTCCCACATGTATCTAGCAAAAATCTGGAACTTTACTCTGATTTTTCCAACCTGAACCTATCACTGTGTCCAGGGAAACTCATGTGCTAATTGGATTTTACTCATTTCTGAAGCAACCAATATGATAAAATGAATGAAATTTTATTCCTTAATGTAGGCCACCCAAACTACATGGTTGGTACACAAAGGGAAAAGAGTAGTTCCTCAAAGAAACATTATTAGGTTGAGAGTAGAAGGGGTATGTCCTGGGCAAGGAACCAATGAATGTCTTTTACAGGTGACACAGGCTTAGTTTCCTAAGGTTGCTGTAAAAAAGTATCACAAACTGGGTAGTTTAAAACAACAGAAATTTATTGTCTCATAGTTCTGTGGGTAAAAGTCCAAAATCAGGATGTTGGCAGGGCCACGCTCCCACTGAAACTTGTAGGGGGAAGCCTTCCTTGCCTCTTCCTAGCTCTTGACGGTTTGCCGGTAATCTTTGGTATTCCTTGACTTCCAGCTATATCATTTGAATCTTTGCCTTGATCATCACATGATGTTGTCTCCTAGTGTGCTTGTGCATCTTCTCCTCTTCTTAAAAGGACATTAGTCATATTGGATTAACGGCCCACCCTGCTCCAGTATGACATCTTAACTAACTCCATCTACAATGGCCTTATTTCCAAATAAGGTCACATTCTGAGGGGTTAGGACTTCAACGTATCTTTTTGGTGGTGCTTCAACCCATGATATGACTCAAACTTCCAGATTTGTTGAGGAAAGTAGAACAACTCAGGGCTTCAGAGTTAAATTGACCTGCATTCTGGCCTCATTTATGTTACATACTAGTGTGTGAACTTAGAGAAGTTTTATGGCTTCTATTAACCCTAAATTTCTTATATGTAGTAAAGAAATACCATTTTTCCTTGGCTCCCAAACTTCAGTGTTACTCAGGTATACCACTGACTAATTAGTAGCTTTACATAAAAATAGAAATTGTATCAAATGTATGTAACAATGGTAAAATGCACCCCAATTTCAGAAAATGCAGATTAGATTTTAGCAAAGGTGAATGTCAAGTTTGAGGAAACATGGTAATGCTTACATTGAGGTTTGTTCTAAAGATTAGAGAATATGGCATACGGTAGACAAGAAATTATTACATTATTATCTATCTCCCTTGAGCTTGGGTAGTTGTTTTGGGGAAAGGGGATCACCATCTTGATTTTAATCCTAAATTTTTTCTCATACTAGACATGACTCTTTGGACAAACACTTCTGTGGTAAAACCAAGTATTTTTCACTTATAAAATTGGCAGTCTGGAGTGGATGATCTATAACATCACATCTACCTCTTTATAGTTATGAATGCTGGCAATGACCCACATTTCTAGAACTAACCTGAAATTTAAGCAGCCTCTGAGATTTAGGGGGAAAATGGCTGAGTGATTGGGCAAACACCTTTTTCCTTCTAAATTATACTCAGTGTTGGCCCACAGACCTGTGAAAGCCAGTTCACCTCTGTCTGGTTTGCAATGTTGCTGGAACCAAGCAATGCACCTTTTTGCAAACCAGTGTGGAAAACTACCAGGCCATCTGCCACTATAATTTATACCTAAAAGGATAGGGCTGACTGGAAAGGCCATGGAAATTAGGACATTTATTCCCATTTTTTCAATTACAGTGTCTCTTTCAGAAAAGTAGGTTTGTTGTTGAAAGATTTTGAGTATTCACTCTCTTTCCTGGAAGAGGCATATGCTGGCCGTAAAGCTAGCAACATGAATGTAGTTAACATTTTGAAAACATTGTAAATTATCATCTCAAAATTTTTTCTAAAGAAATATAATTTTTTCTTTTTTTTTTTTTTTAAAGAAATATAACTTTAAAATGCAGTGTGTCAAAGACCACACTGCTTTAAGGAGCCTGACTTTGTATTCTCCACCAAAAGTAAAATGGTAAAAGAAAAAACACATCCACTTTTTATTAATCCTCTTCCTCAATCAAGTCTGCTTGAGGTGGATGCCTATCTTTCTGCTAAAAATGAAATAACTCACTTTATTTATTCATCTCCTTTATTTATAGTGAACCCTATATTCCCATCATATAAACTTTTAGTGAGTCAGATACTTTGGAAAATGGATTTAATACTTTCAGGCCAATAATGTCTCAATAAGTGCAATGAAACAACAGTTTACCAGAAATTATACATGACACAACTTCATTAATGTACCAAGTAGAGTTAATTCTTCTGGAAAAGGAGAGGGGAGGAAAATGAATATCTGTTCAAAATGACTGTCAGACCCTATGCTAAGGCATTCTCACACATACACAAATACATTTATTTTACGACAATATTGTTAAAGTATGGGGAATTATCCCTGTTTTTGTCCGAGGAAATGTAGTTTCAGATGGGGTTGTGGAACTCATAGCCAATAAATCAAAAGCATGATATGTAACATATTTGATAGCAAAGTTGATTCTCTTTCTTTTCAACACACTGTGATAATCTGGATTGCCATCTTATAAAGTTCTGTGTTGATCATTGTAATAATAACATTTATTGAATATTTACTCTGTGTCAGGCTTTATGCCAAATGCTTTACATTTTATTTCATTCAAGTCTCATAGCAAACCCTTCATATTATTCTCTTTATTTTGGAGATGTAGGCACAGACTTAGAAAGCTGCACAGTTTATATTCTTTTTCCCACTGTAGCCAGAGATTTTTAAAAAGTCAAAATAAAAATCTAATAACACTCACTTGAGTAAAACCTTTCAGTGGCTTCCCCTTGCCTGGAAGGGGTTTTGTGACCTGGCCCCAGCAACTTTCCAACCCCATTTCGCCTCACTGCACTACAGCTCTGTGCACTGCAGCCACCCTGGTCTGCCAAGAATGGCCCCCTCCCTCCCACCTCTTCCCCAGGTTAATTTGTATTCATTCTTCAATTCTCAAAACTTCTTTATGTAAATTTTCAAGATTCAACAGAGGATTAGGCCTTCCTACTTTTATTTCATAGCATTATTCACAGTATTTAACTAAACCTTTATTTTTGTGATTTTTTTTTGGTCACTATATGATCTACGAAGACAGGAACTATGCCTGTTTTTATCATCATCCCTAGTGCCAAGCACATTTCCTGGTTCTTAATGTGTATATAACATATGTTTTTTGAATGAATGCGTGGCTAGGACTAAAAATAATTTTTGTCTGACTTCAAAGTTCTTGTAAGTAACATATATTGATAGAGAAAACATCTATGCAGCAGTATTATACAAGTATCAAAATTTTTATTTTCTTTTTCCTAAATACAGTGAACTTATCCCATGTGAGCAACAAGGATTTATGGTGACACTGATGCACTGCCTACTGCGCTAAGAAGGCAGCAACAAGGATTTAGATGACCAATGTCCCAGTTGGGAGGAGGGGATGGTGCCTTGGAGAAAGTATAAAACTTGATGTTACAACATTGACTATTCACTTCTAAAGCCTGCTACCAGGTATTAGAGAGAAGAATATACTGGTTTAGTGAGATTAGAGAAGGGGCTCTAAATAATGGTACAATGAGGAGAGTATGGACTCTAATTAAATGAGTTAGATGCTCATGTGGGTTGCTCTACATTTTCTCACCAATCGTTTGGGAGAAGATGATTGATCTCCCTCTTTTAAGTCAAGAAAACTGAAGAAAGTGGAGAAGAATAGCTTACCTTCTTTCACAGTTGACCAGGAAACTGTAAGTATGACAGAAAATAGCATATCTGCTACTACAGGCAGAGAAAGTCATACAGAAAACTGCATGGGGTGACTAAGCTGATGTGTCTGAATGCAGCCTCCAAGAGAGAGCCCCTTGGGAACAAAGAACACTGAATTCTTCCATGTGACCCAGAGTGACATGCTGAGAGCTGCTGGCCAGAAGAAGTCTCATAGCTGTGGCACAGGAACGCAGGCACAGATGGAAGCATGGCTTGTTCAGACTGGGGTCAGATGGTGGACATAACAGGCTCCATGGATTCCAGAAGAGGAAAGGGCAGGCAGCTAAATGACAGTCATGAGGTTGGTGTGACTGAGTGTTTTGTGGTGGAATGACTGAATATCCCTGTTATGGAAGGCCAGGATGGATCAAAACTAAGAAGTAGATATGACCCCTCCCTAGCTCTTCTTCCCCCTTTTTGCTGCTGTATCACTCCAGGAAGGCTGGGAAAGAGATCTCAAGTTTGGCTTAGTATAAATATTAAGAAAATATTAAGACAGTTTTCTTCTCTCAGGGGAAATGAAGGCTGAAGATAGAAATTTAGCTCAATTATAGGAAAACTAAAAATTATATTTATCATCTTGCACACCTGAATTTGTAGTTTGTGAGAAATTGTACCTTCTGCAATTCTATTGTATTTTTCTTTTTCAAATATGTTTTGCAATGATTAAATGGTCATGCATTTTAGGTTGTGTGAAATCAATGTCCTTCTCCAAATCCCAGAGGAAATATACTTTGCCTCAGGTTTCCAGGATCAGTAAATCCTGTGGTGGTAATTGCTTTCTTCCATTTTACCAATAAGACAATGGGAACTGTATAATTCATATGAAGCCAGATATTCAGCCCTCAAGTAAATTGCTCGTAGAAAAGGAGAAATATACCACTTTTTATTATTTTTCCATGTAACTTGGTATTACATTGAAGATAAACTGTCTCAAATTCCAATTTACCAAACCAGAATACTCTAATAAAAGCAAGATCTGTCAGGTGGCCAGATTTAGCCTTTTCATTACTTTGAATCACTGGCAAATACAGAAATTCTCTAATATAGTAATGTTTTCATATCACATTCTGTTCCAAACTGTAACTGAGGGAAAGGACAAGACCTCTAGATCCAATTTTACCATTTAGAATGTTGTCCATTTTATTGTTTATCAGTGTTATTTTTTTAAATGTTTCCACAAAACATAAATGACCTTTTGAAAGCATAGTTTGGATTTCTGTTATTTTGTTGAATGTTCTTTGAAAATATCTCTACTTCAAGGAATAAGATGTTCTCAGAAGTTAATTGGTAAATAGGCACATTTTTCATGTCAGTTAATCATTGCTTGATTTTATTTTATTTACTAACTTTGTATAATGAGCACATAATATTAAAAGGACAAAAAAAAAAGACATAATTCTTTTTTTCCCTCTTTCCCCATCAAGAGTCAATCACATTTTGCTTTTGAGTGTGACTAGTGATCCTCCTCATTCTGTTTTTCTAATTTGAAGGAGCCGGAAGCATTATAAAGTAGTCTTTATCAACACTACAGCATTTGTTCTTTATTTTACTTTAGTATGGATAGGGTAATTATTTTCCTCAAATAAGCAATGGGGAACATACATTGTAATATATCATTGACAAATACTTAAGGCAACTTAAGTTAAAAAATCAATAAATATTCTTTAAATAATGTTACTTTGGAGCTTGAGTTATTTGCTTTGAGAGTCTCCATTGATCAAGTTATCAGGATAATTGCCAAATAGTTATCGTACAGATGCACTGCCAGACTAGGCATGCTGGCTGTTATAGATTGATCCAGATTTTTATTTCATGCAAATGACAGGAGAAATCCTGCAGTGAAATCAAAACTGCTCACACTGCTAAATTTTACTTGGTTTTGGCCTCTGATAAAAGAGATAGCCAAGCTGAACTGAAATCAGCTTAGAAGTCTTTAAAACCTGTTGAGTCTCAACTTTAAAAGTGTTTGATTAAGTTAATTAGAGGGACTTTTAATTTTAATATTTCTATTGTTTTACAAATTATACAATGTAGGAGAGTAGCATTTTACATATTTTATCAGTCCAGACATCTTTCCTGTATTCCATTCTCAAACTGATGATTGCTTGCGTCTGCACTTAAAAGTGTAATAGACAACTCTAACTTACTATGTCCCAATTTGAATCCCCATCTCCCCTTCCCCAAATCTGTTCTATCTGTGCCTCCCCCAAATCTCATGTAGTCTGAGCTTTTTCCTCAGATCAAAAAGCATGAGTCATCCTAATTCTTTTTTCTCTCTCTCATATTTTAAATCCAATTAGGCAAAAGATCTTGGTGGCATGACCTTCAAAATACATCCAAAATCTGACCTCTTTTCAACATCTCCAATGTCAACAACCTGGTGGCATCATCTCTCACCAGAGTTATTACAATAGTCTCCTCACTGGTTTTCCTGCTTCTACTCTTCCATCTCTTCTTCAATCTATCCTCAACATTGTTGTTGGGGTGATTCTGTTCAAACATAAATCAGATCACGTCATTCTCCTGTGCAAAAGTCTCCAATCACTCCTTGATTCACTCAGTATTAAAACAGCTTTACAATGACCTATAAGGCCCTACCTGATTTACCTCCTTCCACACCTCCATTACCTCTTTGACTTCTCCCTCCTTCGCTCACTCCCCTCCAGCCACAAAATACTCCAAGTCATCACTTAGGTAACCTAGGCATGGCCCTTTCTTAGAGGTTTAGCTAAAAGCACCTGCTGTCTGGACAGTTCTTCCTCCAGACTATTGCATATGTAACTCTTTTAACTCCTTCAAATCTTTGCTCAAATCTCCTTTTCATTGAGTCCTACCTTAATCACCTTATTTGAAGTTGCAGCCTACCCATTCACCTGAGCCTCTGTACTGGCACATTTGACCACCCTTATTTTGCTTTATTTGTCTTTTAATATTTCATAACATTTAGAGTCTTTTAATAAACACATATACCTATAAATACATAATTATAAATTTAACACTTATATAAATTACTTTAATATGTTTCTTTCCTGTCTTTTCATGCTAGAATATAAGCTCCATGAGTGCGGGCATTTTTGTTTTGTTTTTTCACTTCCAGGCTTATGATAAGCTCACAAAAATATGTCTTTGATAAATAATTAAACAATTAAAAATGAATTAGACTTGAATTATTGGAAATTCAAAATCCAGATATTACTTTATTTCATAATAATCTTGTATATTAAGTTTGGCCTTGCTTTTTCCTGGACAGGAGAGAACAAGGTCTAATTTAAGGGGTTGCCCAATGCCTCTCCCTTCACCCAACTCTGTCAAGAAATGAATAAATGATTATTTTTGTTTTCTTCTTTTACCTTTTCATGTTAATACATATATTGGAATTGTGCAGGTTAAATTACTCCATGTCACAACTCCAATTTATCATCCTATAGAATAGAAAACTAAAAGAGTCTTATACTTTGAGTTTGAGATCTGACTTTGCTACAAATCTCATGTAGTCTGAACTTGGACATTATTTTTTAATATATAAAGTGAGGGGGGGCCAGCTGTAGCCCAATTGGTAGGGTTCAGTTCCCGGGGCCTCCTTGAGCGGGCAGACCACCTTGAGAAGGCAAGCTGCTGCAGGCAGGGCAAACCGCCGTGGGCAAGGCAAGCACCTGCGAGCAGGGCAAGCCGCCGCGAGCAGGCAGTGGGGGGAGACAAGCAAACACAGAAGAACGCAAAGATGAGCACAGCAAGAACAAGGGGGGGGGTATATAATAAATAAAAAATAAATCTTAAAAAAATAA
>PVKH010016915.1:0-15581 GCA_004027955.1 Chaetophractus vellerosus | reverse complement strand
CTCCGCAGTTCGCAGGCGCAGCTCCGCTTTTTCACGGGTGACTTTGCCATGCCCGTGGGGGCTCCGCCCTGCCCGTGGTGGCCCCCCGCCTTGCCCGCAGCGGCTCTGCCCCGCCCATGGCGGCTTGCCTTTCTCAAGGCCGTCTGCCCGCTCGGAGAGGTCCCCGGGAACCGAACCCGGGGCCTCCCATGTGGTACACCGGCGAGCTCTTTATCCACTGAGCTATCTAGCCGGGCCGTGTATTTTTCTTTTTTAAAAAAAACTTTTCCCCGGAGGTCCTGGGGATCTAACCCAGCTCCCTCCATATGGGAGACAGATGCCCAACCACCCAAGCCACATCCATCCCCCTGCTATATCTCTCAAGGTTAACCAAAGATACCCAAAGTTTCAGTCTTTTCCCATACAGGATGGTCATATAATAAATCAGGCTTAGTTTGTCACCAGCATTCCAAAAGCCAGACCTAGGGAGAAAAACTAGGTCTGGGGACACAAGCATGTTTTTTATATAGCAAATGTTTAGTCTACCCTGATTATCACAAAATCAGGACAGCGAGAATATTTGCATATTTATTTTTTTATGGAGTAGTTACTGAATATTTCTTCCCTCCTACCCTCACATTGATTTATGATGCATTTTATATTTTAAAATATAAATAGAATCTCTTTAATCTGTCAATTTTTGGTGTCTGTATAACTTTTTAAATGGTGTGAAGCTTTATAATATATTTCATCATTTGGTTGGGGTAGTAGCCTCTCACTGACTTTGTTTTTCAGTTTTGTCTATGATGGTCTGGTTCTTTATACTTCTAGATGATTTTTAAAAAATTTGGTCAAATTTTACACTTGATCTTACTCAAAAGGCTGAGAAACAATTTATTTGGTCAAATTATGAAAAGCAAAATCTCCATTGTTTTTTCCCCCTGAAATAGTATTAAGCTGGGCTAGTTGACTAGTTCATATAAATTAAGATTTATCAAAACTTTATATTAAAACTTGACATTGGCAAATAATGTCTAAAATTTTTATATTTTAAATCCTTTTTTCCCTACAAATACCAAAGAAGGATACTTTTATTATTTAAATAATTTGATATGTAAAAATGTAAATTATCTGTTAAACTTGTTTTGTTTCAGATATGTTTTCTTCTTTTTGCTGTTCTCTACATTATTTCCTACTTCATCATCACAAGATACAAGAGAAAATCAGGTAAGTAGAAACAGTTTAATTAAAACTTTTATTCTAATGCCAAATGGTAGGACATACTATATAGGATGTATTAGTACACTTTAATGTGGTAGTAGATTAAATATGCCAATTATTGAAATAAGCAATTGCTTAGTACTTAAGAGCACTAAAAATAAACCCCAGGGAATTTGACTAGGAGTAATCCTCTTAGACCAGAGCCCTTGTTTATCACAATTCTTATGTCTAACTAATAATAATGCTGGGTTATTTAGTATCTGGAAATTCCAGAGTTTGAGAATATTCAGTTCCTTTTGACTGGCCCTGACTATGAACATTCTGTTTGCTCATCTACCCTCCCCAACTCCACAAGATCCCTTCCCTTACTGCTAGACTATTTCTTTCACTAAAGCTATATAGAATTTAGAGTCTCCAGAATACCATTTAGTTTTCAATTTTATATTTTCTTTTATTGTTCTTATATTACTCATATATATATCTTTATTTCGTTAGTGGGACCATTATATCTTTATTCTTTTTTTAAAAAATGAACTCTGTACCTATTACTTCACAGTTTTCTACGTCAGAATTTTATTAAATCTCAGTTAATGTTAAATCTCAGCTACTGATACATAGGATTTTTTCCCTATGATGCTGCTCTAATAGTAGATGCCATATGAATACTTAAGGATTCCATGTATTAAGGATTCCTTAATATTATGTTATCATATTAAACCTGCCAGACTTTTGAGAGAACTAAGAAAATAGTGCTTTCTCTAATACATTAATATATTTCTATTACCGTGGCTTTGTGGCCAATCTGAACTACTCCTTAGATTCTATAATTTTCTTTATATCATTTAAAAAATTAGTGAAACATTTTGTTGGAAGATAACAGAATATTCATACCTTAAATATTTTTGCAGATGAGCAAGAAGATGAAGATGCCATTGTCAACAGGATTTCGTATGTACTTTAAAGTTTGATTGTTCAGTTTCTAGTTCTAAAGTCATAAGTTCTCAAAGTTTTACTCTAACTTTAGGGTAGAAATATGAAAAAAAGTTCACCGAAAGTATTATAAAACCTTTATCAATATTAATCTTGTTCTTAGAAAGCACATATCAGCAAATATATATGGGTAATTGAGAATTATCTCCTGTTAAAATTTGCTTATTCAAGGAACTGACAGATTTTATCTTCAGAGTATTTAACAAGGAAATGGATTAGGAAGTTGGAGAAAATTTCTGGGCCATAAGAAAGAAACTCTTGGCTGTTTGAATGGTCTACTAAGTAAGATTGTGATAGTTTTGAAGCAGGGAACGGATACTTCTTTTGGTTATTTGAACATTTACCTACTGTGAACAGGGGAACAGACCCAGATTGTTCTTTTACGTTACATGTGACTGTCTTTCTGCTTATATACACTTATGCTGTATGATAGAATATCCTTTAATTTTTTTGAGGTATCAAACTGGATGGAAACAGGGAATTCCTTTCTATCAGATTTTACTTGATTAAAATTTGAAATGACACATATAGGAGAGTATCTATATTCTAGGATTTTTTTTTTCACTTTTTATTGATACTTAAAAAGTTTTTTTTGAAATAATAAAAAATTTATAGAGAAGTTAGAAGTATAATACAAACAGCTTGTTTTCCTGAAATGGTTGTGAATTTGCTGACATGATGCTCTATCTCCTCTGAATACTTTGGTGTGTAATTTCTTTTTTTTTTTTTTAAAGACAAATAAGTTTATTTTATTTTATTTTTTTTTAAGATTTATTTATTTTATTACATATCTCCCCTTCCCCCCACTGTGGCGATGCGCCGTGAGTGGTCACTGCGCAGGCGTGGCTTTCCCCGCTTGTGGGCGGTCTCTGCGTCCGTTCACGGCCGGCGCTTGCTTCAGTTTGCGGGTGGCTGGCTGCGCTCCATCCTCAGGCGACCTGCCCTGCCCGTGGTGGCTTTTGCCCTGTCCGTGGCAGCTTCTTTCCCTGCCCACGGCGGCTCCGGCCCATCCATGGCGGCTTGCCATTCTCAAGGCGGTCTGCCCGCTAGGAGAGGTCCCCGGGAATCGAACCCGGGGCCTCCCATGTGGTATGCCGGCGCCCTATCCACTGGGCTATCGAGCCGGCCCCTGTAATTTCTTATAAACAAATACATTCTCCTACATATAACCATCAAAATAATGAAATTAACTGATAAACATTGATATATTACTGTTCATATCCTATTTAAGTTTGGCAGCTGTCCCAATAAATTGTTTTATAGCAAAAGGATCAAATTAGTTGTTAAGCATTTAGTTGTTGTGTTCCTTTATTCTCCTTCACATTGAATTATTTCTTCAGTATATCCTTGACTTTCCTGACGATGGTACTTTTGAAGATTACAGGCCAGGTATTTGTTTGATGTTTCTTCACTTTTAGTTTCAGGTTATGTTTCTTTTGCTGGGGAGAGAGGGAGAAGAGGTGAGAAAAGGGGGGAGAGGAAGTGAGAGAAAGAGACTACATATATAATATTTACACACACATACACGTAAAATAAGTACTTTCATATACCATATACAATGGAACACTATTCAGCCATTAAAAGGAATGAAGTATTGATATATGCTACAATATGGATGAACCATGAAAATACTATGCTACGTGAAAGAAGCCAGATACACAAAAGATCACAAATTGTATGATTCCATTTATATGAAACTTCCAGTATAGGTAAATTCATAGAAACAGAAAGCAGATTGGTGGTTATCAGGGGCTGGAGGGAGGGGGAAATGGGAAATAACTGCTTAGTGGGTATGAGGTTTTATTTTGTGGTGATGAAAATGTTTTGGAAATAGAGGTGGTGTTTTACAACTTTGTGAATGTATTAAATGCCACTGAATTATTCACTTTAAAATCACTCTGAATTGTTCACCTTAAAATGGTTAATTTTATGTTATGTGAATTTCATCTCAATAAAAAATACTCTGAACTAATAAATGACTTGAATAGGCTTGATGTGATCCATAACTGAACAATGAATATATATGGACCCTGCTTTACTAGCTTGTATAATTTAAATTACTTAAAATGACCTAGGGGATTTGGATAAGAAACAGTAACAACTATAACTTCATACTGAAAACTCTTGTTCTATGGGTTTAAAACTTAGACCAAGAATTTAATATTTTAAATTTAAAGGATTAGAGATCTTGATTTTATTCCTAAGCACAGGTAAATTCTTAAATGAATCATCATTTTTCTTTAAATTACTGCTCCTGGTAAAACAGTAATTCCACTTCACTTACCTCAAAAACCTACCACGAATCATAGGCTGAATAAAGGGTAGATATTAATTCTAAGTGAAATACTCTAGGTATGAAGTACATGTCAGATATGTGCCTGTCTCCTCTCCATTTAGTCTGTATACCACTTTTGGTGGTAAATCTACTTAAATGCATTTATAAATCAACAATTCACAAACAGAAAACAAATCATTTTGGATTTTATTTTAAAAAATATATTTGAGAATATATGGCTGTGTACTGTTTCATTGTGGTAATTTCTCAGAACTAGGTTCTATTTCCTCTACTTGCTTTACAGGACAGCTAACTGGGTTTTCTAAATAGGTGGTTTCAGCAGGATGGTGATGTGCACCGAGATCCTTTTCCCGATGGTAGATTGGTGTGCAGTTATAATAAAGTTAAAAAGGGAAGCACGGAGAAAGGGCCACCTAAGAGAGGGAGTTTGACCTATTCTGTCCTCCCTAACAACACTCCCTCCACCCCATCTATCTCTTTATTTTTCATTTTTTTTTTTTTTACTTCTGTGATGGAACAAGAGAGAGCTGAAGAGAGGCAGATCTGGATTCAAATTCTGAACCCAAGTTTCCTTGAGCCCAAAAGAGATTGAGAAACAAAGATTCATTTTTTCCATATGTAAAATAGAGGTACCACCTGTCTTGGTTTCCTATGGCCACCTTAACAAAGTATCACAAATTGGGTGGCTTAAAAACAACAAAAATTTTTTGCCTCCCAAGTTCTGGAGGCTAGAATTTTGAAACCAAGTTATTGGCAAGGCCATGCTTCCTCTTAAACCTGTAGGGGAAAGTCTGTTCTTTGCCTCTGTCCTGGCTTCTGCTGGTGGCTTACCTGTAATCCGTGGTGTTCTCTGTTTTAATTGTCACATGGCATCTCTTCTCGGTTTGTCCATGTCCCAATTTCCTCCTTTTATAAGGACAGCAGTTTTATTGGATTAAGGGCCTACCCTACTTCAATTTGACTTCATTTTAATATGCCTAATTCCATATATAATGTTCCTATTTCCAAAGAAGACCACATTTTGAGGAAATGGGGATTAGAACTTTAACATGTCAATTTTGGGGACACAATTTAATCTGTAACAGTTCAGTCTCTGGTACCCCAAGATTCATATCATTTCCACATGCAAAATACATTCATCTCATCCCACATTCCAAAAGCTTTAAGCCATCCAGCATCTCATCTGAATCAATTATGGGTATGATTCCTCTCCATATGTCAACCTGTGACACTATATAACAAGTTATCTGCTTCCAAAATACAATGGTGGGATGCATAGGATATACATTCCCAATCCAAAAAGGGGGAAAATTGGGGATAAAAGGGGCCACAGGTCCTAAGCAGGGGAAATTCCATTAGATTTCACACCCAAAGTGTAATTTTCTGTTCCTCAGTGCTCAGTCCTCCAGACCTGCTGGGTTGGGGTCTGACCCTCTCTGAATACTGGAGATGTCAGAAGGTGGCATTCTCTGGAACTGTCCTAAAATTCTGAAGGGTTACTTTCCTGTGGTTACATAAGCAATGACTACATTTATCATCTCAGGGTCTTACTTTAAGGACCTACTGTCAGCATGTAACTCCATCACATCAACCTTGTAGGAATAGTTTGCCTCATGGGCAGTCATAGATGATGTTATCTTTTTTTTTTTTTGGTTACTCTTGAGCCAGCCATAATACCTAGAGTATTATAGGTTCTAACAGTTTCTGTTGTTGTTGAAGAAGCATACATTATAGTTATGGTGAACATATATTCATGATTTTCTGAGTCACTTCAAATACTTTACGTTTAACCCCATAAGCATACTCCTTGTTGTCGGATTATGGGTCCCAGGTTTTAATTTGGAAACCATGGTTGGCCTTCTTTGCTGGGTATGTGGTCAAAGTGTTATGGAAGTTAAGAGGAGAGAGGTACTCATTTTACTGAGAAGAGAAAGAATGGAGAGGAATGCGTCACAGGGCAAATGACATTTGAGCTCTGTCTTGAAATTCATGTGTGCATGCAGAGCACATAAAGGGATATACTTAGGAAGTCAGCAGACTCTGTGCATAAGTGCATGGAACCATAAAAATTCATTTTATGTTTAGGGAATGAAGAGAGTAAGTAGAAATGTATTTTTGAAATGTGCACTGGTAAGTATACTGTGCCTGGGGAAATATTTTGGAATAGTTTGTGCAGGACCTTGAATGGTAAGATTTTGTATTTGATCTTAACTTTGGTATAAGAAGGAATAAGAGGGATTAGGATAATTTCTTCATTTAACATGTGAGGAAAAAACCTGAAGAAGCTTGCTTTAGGTCACTTATTTAGTTATTGTCAGAATTGGTAATGGACCCTGAGATTTAGTGCATATTGTCTATTTGGAAAAACCAATTTATAAACCTTTTCCTTTGTCTAATTTCAATTATGCTTTTGGTATGTATCATATAGTCTACAATTAAAAACTTATCATTAGTTCACTGAACAGGAAGTTTCATGGTTATTTGGGTTTTTAAGTAGGAATACACTTCTGTTGGTCGCCACAAGATGGCATTGGGTTCACAATTACTCTGTTAGAAGTGTATTTTTGGGCATTTCATATGATTTTTTCCCCCCTGCCTTTTCTTATATCTTCTATTTAATAAAATGGATAATATCAAATTAAGTTTCTGTCTCTAATGTTAGAGAAGTTTTCCTTTCCTTTGTCATTTTTACTCTTTTTAAAACCTTTTCAAAAAGTAGATATTTGTTGTAAAAAATTCAGACATTACAGAAATGCATAACTGAGAAAGTAGAAGCCCTTATAATCCTTCTCCCCTTTGGTATTGTTATTCTGAATTGTTTGGTACATTCATTTTACTGTGCCTGTATGTGTTTATACCTGTGTGTGTGTGTGTGTGTGTGTGTATGTGCATGAATTTTTTTGGGGATGTTTTACATTTATTGTTCCATGCTGTTCTTCAGTTTGGCTTTTTGACTTAATTTATCTTAGACATCTTTCCATATTAGTATATATTGGAGCTATCTTATTTTTTAAAAGGCAAAATGTGTTCTAACAGTGCTCCAAGTATTGTTTAATATGTCATATTGTTTAATAGTTCCCCACTGTTTAATGGTATGATTTATTTAACCATTTTAAATGGAACCAGGCCAATAGCTTTGAGTTTTTAAAATAATTTTAAATTAAATTGTTCTTCATAATGCCTTCACAAGTATTTTTTTCACCCTCAAACAGTTGTTGCATTCCAGTCAGCACATATTGCCAAAGTTTGTTAATTAAATGCAACTGTAAGATAAATACATTTTAAAAAAGAATGAGACTATAGTTTATTCTTTGTAAAGTGTGTGAATTACTATGTCTTCAGTTTATATATGTTTTAGGTCCTGTTCATTAGACTTAATGATCTTTTCACAGAGATAAGGAGTTTTAGTGTTCAGTTTCTAAGATTGTATTTTTATTATTTGTTTCCCAAATTATATATATATTTACTGAAATTCCTATATAATAATCTTTGAATTAAAATTTTTAATTTTTTTAAGTACTTTTGCATCATTGCTTTTCAAAATCACTAGTGACACTGATACTTTTTTCTTTCAGGTTGTTTTTGAGCACGTTCACTCTAGCAGTTTCAGCTGGTGCTGTTTTGCTTTTACCGTTCTCAATAATCAGCAATGAAATCCTGCTTTGTTTTCCTCAAAACTACTACATTCAGTGGCTAAATGGCTCCCTGATTCATGGTTAGTATATATTGCTTGATATAATCAGAATTACTATTTTAATTTTTCACTACACTGTATTTTTAGATTTTTCTTTTTATAGTTTCTTCATAATTTGAAAGTTCTTTCAGTAAGTTGTTTGAGTCCTTAATAAATCAGAAAACCAGATTTTACTTAAGACTTCTATTCTTAGTTGTGAAAGACTTTCACTTAGTCAAGAAACAGTTCTTATACTTCCACGATTTTGATAAATAAATGTTCATTTAAATAGTTAGCAAGAAAAATTTCATTTATCTGAATGTGTCAGAAGAACTCAATCTCCATTTAAGACCTAAAAAACAGCAATGGTTTCTCATTTATTTATTTGTTATTAGTTTCTTTAGTCATTTAAAAATAGGTGATAGAAGGAAGGAAAAAACTCTTCTGTTAAGTGCAAACTTTAAAATTAATATGGTTTACAAAAAAAAAAAACAAATTACAAAAACAAAACAAAACAATACTGACTTCCCTATTATAGGAAACATGGTATATTGCTTTGGAGCCAAATAAACCTGCGTTCAAATCTTGGCTTTGGCATTTTCTAGCAGACTTTGGGCAAGTCACTGTTCTTCTCTGACCTCAGGTTTCTATTGTCTTAAACTGGGGTGATACGACCTACCTTGCAGGCTTGTGTTTAGGAATAGGAATAATGTATGTAAAATACTTGTCTCTTAATAAGCACTTAATAGGGGTAGCTGTTATTATGATGGCTGTTTAAGCTGTTGGTTTTTTCCCCCTTTCTTCTTCATGAATATTCTTACTTTTTTTTTTACATATTAACTTAATATGTGTATACTTATTCTTTTTTTCTCCTAGACTGTACTGCCACAATTCATGTAGTTTTTCTGAGAAATAATTTGGAATACCTTAGCAAAAACGTTTAAAATATGCTTACCTGGAAACTGAATTGCAGAAATTTGTTAGAAGGACAAATATGTATTTGTATAGATATACAGTATAGCTTTTGAATTTTGAAGCATTAGGAATTATCCATGATTAGAATGGAATTCTAGGCAATATTATAAATAATGTAGAGAAGTACTTACTGGCATGGAAAACTATTCACTATATATTGGGTGAAAATACAAGTTAGCAATAAGTACATTAGGATTCCATTTTGGTTATAAAAACATATTTTCAATCACACATGCATATATATACATGGCTCACCTGCCCCAATTTTTTTTAGTGCTGCTAATTTGAGCTAGTTATTTTTTGTGTTATTATTTATTTTATTAGTATCATTAGTTATTAGCATTAATAGTTATTTTATTATACATATATAATTTGACAGTTTTATGGTAGGTCAGACGCATTATTTTTTTGAACACCAAAGGCAGGTGACAAAATCAAGACATCTCATTATCAGGTGAATTTTCATAGGGATCCAAATCTTCTTTTCTTATGTCAATGGCAAAACATTTTATAATTAGTAAAGACTGTCTTTTTGTGAAACAGTCACTTGAAGAGTAGGCAGTAACAGGAATTTCCTACTTATTTGATGTATTAGTCTGCCAAATGCCTGCTAATGCAAAGAACCAGAAATCTGTTGGCTTTTATAAGGGTATGTATTAGGGGTAAAAGCTTACAGTTACAAGGCTGTAAAAAGTTTCAACTCAAGGTTGCTTTCTCACCAAAGTCAGTTGCCACATTTTGGAGCAAGATGGTTGCCGATCTCTGGCTAGTCTCTGCCTTCCCCTCTGGGCTCCCTCTTTCTCTTGAGGCACGGTGGGCCCAGACTCCTGAGGTTTTGTGCTTAAGTAAAGCCCTGGCATGGGGTTTGTTTCTTTCTGGGCCTCTTATATCAGTCTCAGCTCTCTTCCCAAGGTCAGCTGCAAACTACTGGTGAATGGCTCATCTCTTCCTGGGGCCCTAGAATCCAAAATGACAGACTTCTCTCTCTTCCTGTCTGTCTGTGTGAATGCCTGTTTATATCAGACCCAAGGGGGTGTGGACTCAACCTTAGTCATGCCCACTGACTTTTCAAATCAAAAGCTCTAATCTTATCAGGTAATCTAATCAAAGGCCCCTAAACTGAATTTAATACAAACAAAGGGTATCATACCCAGAGGAAAAGATTACTTTACAAATATAATCTTTCTCTTTTTTGAGATTCATGAAATAATCTCATACTGCCACATTTGATATTCAAATCATTGTTTAAAGATGAAACATAATTTTTTCTTACTAAAGAGCCATCTTTTCAGTTAATGGTAAAATATCCTCCTTTAACAATGCTTAATACTCTCTTGCCATTTGACCTAGGAAAAAAGGTATCAGAGATAGCCTATTTCCATTGTTTACGGTGTAGGTTAGTGAATTTGGAATTCTTGAGTTAACATAAATTGGTATAATAATCTGCCTGTGTAGTGTTACTAGATTTTACTATGCTTTAGTTTTTACGTTTGACATTTTACATTTGGACAACATCACTCTGAAAGTGATACATGATTACTGTGGTTTCTGTAAAAGGCTTTGCTGCTTTAGACTAATATAACTTGTCTTCTCTTTTTAATTGCTATCATGTTTTTGATGCTGTACTCCAGCATAAAAGAAAATTAAAGTTCTAGAGATTATGAATTTTATGTATAAGATGAGAGTAAATTCCAGGTCTCCTATTGTTTGAGCAAGTATAGTATATACTTTTTGTAGGTGACATTATTTTAGCAATCCATTAGTCAACTGTTGAGATTATGGCCCTGCAAATTAAAAATGACAACAGTAGCAGTTTTCTGATCATAAAACTAATACGTACTCATTATAGAGAATTTAGAGAATACTGAAATGCACAAAAAGGAAAATAAAATCCACCTTTTTTCAGTGTATGTGTATATATGTGATATAGTATATGCAATTTTAAATAATCTTTAAAAAATTATTGTGAGTGTTTTCTTTTTTTTTTTAAAGGAAGGATGACTTAAAAAAAAATTTTTTTTTTTAAATTTATTACATATCCCCCCCCTTTCTGCTTGCTCTTGCTGTGTGTCCATTCCTGCGTTCCTCTCTGTCTGCTTTGTCTGCCCCCGTTGCGGCGATGTGCCGAGACCGGTCACTGTGCAGGAGGCTTTGCCCCGCTTGTGGGCGGCTTCTGCTTCCATTCACGGCCAGCTCTGCTTCAGTTCGCGGGTGGCTGGCTGCGCTCCGTTCGCGGGTGACCTGCCCTGCCCGTGGCGGCTTTGCCCTGCCCGTGGCAGCTTTTTGCCCTGCCCACGGCAGCTCTGCCCGCCCATGGCGGCTTGCCCTTCTCAAGGCAGTCTGCCCGCTAGGAGAGGTCCCTGGGAACCGAACCTGGGGCCTCCCATGTGGTATGCCGGCGCCCTATCCACTGGGTTATACGGCCGGCCCCCTGTGAGTGTTTTCTATGCCATGAAATGTTCTTTGAAAACATTTCACTGACTGTGCATGAACCATGTGTATCCCAATATATTTAACCCAGTGGTTTTCAAAGGTTATCTTGCTTTAGGACTGTTTATTCTTCCATGGCATTTTACATGAATATTTTTCAGGTTTGA
The DNA here is from genome assembly GCA_004027955.1 of Chaetophractus vellerosus. Classification (NCBI taxonomy): domain Eukaryota; kingdom Metazoa; phylum Chordata; class Mammalia; order Cingulata; family Chlamyphoridae; genus Chaetophractus; species Chaetophractus vellerosus. Next base: position 3,850 of record PVKH010016915.1, on the reverse strand, counting down.
AATTGATTAACAGCCAAGTTTTTACTCAGGAACTGAAAATTTTATTTAACTTTTCTATTGTTGAGAATTTAGAGAATTTTCAAATTATGAATATTATTTGGAGTTTGACCATTTTTAAAGATAATTTAAATGTTTTACTAGAATTGTTTATATTCTTCCTAATAGGACATGCGATGCCTTTGTTTTTTAAACCACAAACTCAGCAACTTTGAATATTTTTTATCTTTAAAAATCCTTGGTAATTTCATGGATGGAATACTGGTTTCTTTCTCATTATTGTACTTTTAATTAAATTTTTTTTAGTGAATCGTGGGACATTTTAGTTTACAAAATAATGAAAACATCTAGTATATATTTTTGCTTAATGTGCTTTGTCCTTTTTTTCAGCTTTTTCTGGTATTTTTCATATTGAATTGTGTGATTTCTTAATGTGTAAAACATATCTTTTTATAAAATTTTTAAAGTGTATTTTCTACTTGTTACTTTGGTTTTTAATTTTATTTGTTTTTTTTAGATACAGAATTATTACACTTTTATGTTATGTAGTCTTTGCTTCCTTTGATTTAATTGTTTTAGTATTTAGAAAGTCCTTTCTCATTTTGAGATCTGACAAGTATTCACTTTTCTCTCTCTCTTTTAAAAATGGTTTTGTTCACACTTAACCATTTACTCCATCTGGAGATTTTACAAGCAACTACCTTTTTCTTCCTCCCTTCTCCAGAGTTGTCCTAATACCATTGATTGAATATTTCTTCTCTTCTTTACTGATAATTTTGCTGCATTTTTGAAATGCTAAATGATTATTTTAAGGTCTGTTTCTGTGCTCAAGTGTACAGGTTTTAGAGTCAAACAGACTTGGCTATGGATTTCAGCTTTTTCTTTTACAGGCAGCAGCCCTGAGCAAATTGTTTAACCTCTCTTAATTTTTTATCTATAAAATAGGGACAGCAAAAATCTAGCTTATAGATTTATGATATGGAGTAAATGGAATAATGTATATAATACAGTCCACTTAGTATAGTGCCTGGCTCAGAGTAAGTATGTACTAAATTCTGGATTTTACTTTCCATTCTTTTCCACAGATTTGTTTGAATATTTCTATACCAATGCCATACTGTTTTAGACTACAGTTCTATATTACTTTGGTCCTACTAAGTTTTAAGTTCACACTTTTTATGAAGGTTTTCATAAGCAAAGGCACATATTTTATGTTTCTGTCACATGCAATATGGGACATGACAATACTTATGGAAATTTGGTTTTGAATTATTTAGTTGCTTATAAGGCCCTGATACAAATAAGTGTGTTTGTGGGTGTGTGTGTATATGTGTATATGCATTTGTATGTGTGTTTAAAAAAATATGTGTCTTTGGAAAACAAAGATCATAGGGAAGAAAATTAATATTACTTGCAATCCTACTTCCCAAAGATAGCTACTGTGGATATTGTGGACTACAGCCTTTCAAATTGTGTGTGCATGTGCATGTGAATATATGTGTTTAGGATCAAGGTGGAATCCTAATATACTTATTGCTAACTTGTATTTTCACCCAATATAGTGAATAATTTTCCATGCCAGTAAGTATTTTTCTACATTATTTATAATATTGCCTAGAATTCCATTCTAATCATGGATAATTCCTAAGGTTTTAAAATTAAAAAGCTACATTGTACGTCTGTATACATGTGGCAGTTTGGCATTGTTTATGAGTTCTAAAAATGGACATTGGATTATGTTTGTAAACTGGTCTGTACCTGAGTGTGATTAAATTATGATTAGGGCTTTGTTTGGGCCACGTCAGTAGGACATTGAGTCCCCGCCCCCTTGTTGGGCCGGGACTCACAACACACAGGAGAAGAACACAGAGGAATAGAGATGGCTCCTTAAACACGGCACAAGCCCCGGAGAGAGAGACAGAACTGTTTGCCTGATAGTCTACAGCTGGCCTTGTGGAGCGAGCACAGCAGCTGAGCCTGGAGAGAAAGGGAGCTGGGAGAAGAGAGGAACCCAAGAAGCGGAACCCTCACTGATGATGGCAGCCACTTTGCCCCAACATGTGGCAATAGACTTTGGCGAGGGAAGTAAGTTATGCTTTATGGCCTGGTGACTGTAAGCTTCTATCCCAAAGTAAATACCCTTTATAAAAGCCAACAGATTTCTGATATTTTACATCAGCACCACTTTGGCTAACTAATACAATACATATTTGTCCTTATAACACATTTCTGCAATTCAGTTTCCAGGTAAGCATATTTTAAAGGTTTTTGCTAAGGTATTCCAAATTATGCCTCAGAAGAACTGCATGAATTTTGCTAGAGTTTCACTCTTATGGGTATATGAGCGTTTCTATTGCCAGAAAGCGTCTTTACCAATTCAGGGTGTTATTTAGGAAAATCTCTACCAATTCAATAGATGAATAATGTCTCCCTTTTAATTTGCATTTCCTTACTTAATAGTGAGTGTGGACATTTAAAAAGCACATTTATAGGCCATTCATTTTTTAAAAGTAACTTGCTTATATGTGTTTCCTTTGTCCATTTTTACTGTGTTTTATATTAATAGCAGTTGCTTTTTAGCTCTTTATCAGATTAATTGCAAACATTTTCCTCCTGGTTATCCTTTAATATTGTTTAAGCTATTTTTTGTTATAAAAACTTAACATTTTAATGTAATCATTTATTTTAATCTGGCTTTTGTGATTTTTATCTTTGACATGCTTGGAATTAGACACAGATGGAGTTATTAAAGCTTTGAAAATTAAATGAATTCAGCAAAGTTAGGATTAATTATTAAGTGATTAACAAGCAATTACTCCATTTTTGGTGCTTAGTAATTGAACAGCTCAAATGAGCAGGCAAAGTTCTTTACTTAAATTAACACAAAAAATAAGTTGTTTACCGAAAAGTCACCCTGTAATTGTAAAAGGCACAAAACAACCTAGGAAGTAATGGTTATGATTTTGGGGTTATTTTTAGGTGACACTAATATTCATTATTTAAAATATTTGAAGAAGATTGTTTTGACATGGTTCTCTCTTGGTCCTAGATGACTGTAACTCTGTTTTGCACTATGGTGTTTTCATTTTGAGGATGGGGCTCCAGAAGATTTCACCAGCAGTATAGTGTAGGTGTTCTCAGACTGGGCTCTCAGTGTGATAAGTAAACTGGCCTTTGTTTCTAGCTTTACTAAATAGAAATTGCATGCTATTCTTAATGACCTAAAATATCTAAGTCAGGGCCAATTCTTTTATCCTATTTATGGACTGGAAGTAAGAGCTAACTAAATATATGCTATGCCATATCATTGGTGCTTAGAGGGCTTAACCTTGGAAGAAATATATTTGTTTGTATTGCTTTTCTTTCTCATTATAATATAAGGTATGTAAGTGCAGACTTTTTATTTTGTTTCTAAAATAGGACCTAGAACAGTCCTTCAGATATACTGGTTGCCCAATAAACATATGTTGAATGAGTAAACTGTGTATAGGAAACAATAGCTTTAATCTCCACGTAACCAGGTAAGCTGAAAGTGGAGGAATTAGGGGAATGATACCATTCATCTAAATATATTCTGTCTTAGGAGGCCTGGGACTTCTGCCTTGGGAAATTATTCTTTAGGATTTCATTATCCCATGGTTTTGTTTCTACTTTTAATTTTTTGGTAGTTCTGTATCCTTACTGTATGTAATATATTTCATAAAACTTCCTGTTCATCCTTTTCTTTTGAATTCATAGCTTTCCTTAACCTTGTGGATGACATTCAAGAGAGTGCTTATTTGTTCCCTAGATGGTCTCCAGTTGAAGATTTGTCAACCTTAGATATGCTTGTGTAATGGTTTGACAGTTTTAC
>PVKH010016914.1:0-15834 GCA_004027955.1 Chaetophractus vellerosus | reverse complement strand
TCCGCCCCCCCCCCGCAGCATAGCCACTGTCCACACTTCCTGATTTCTAACACCATAGATTATACTTGCTTGTTTATATTGATTATATATATATATATATATCCCTAAGTTTTTTGCATGTGGTTGCTGATGTTTTATTCTTACTGGTGCATATTATTTCATTGTGTGAATATACTGCAATTTTAACAGTGCTTCTGTTAATGTACATTTGTCTGTTTCCAATTTTTGCTTAGTGTTGTTATGCACATTGTAGTACATATTTGCATACTTTTGTTGGGCTTATAGTTAGGAGTGGAGTTACTGTGTCATAAAATGTACATGTTCAACTTAGTAGTTGCTGCAAAATTTTTTGCAAATTTATGTTGACACCACCAATATATGAAATTTCTGGATGCCAATACTTTGTCTTTTTCATATTTTTCTCCATTTTGGCCATGATGGTGAGGGAAGTTGTATTTCATTGTAATTTTAATTTGCATTTCCTGATGACAACATGATGCTGAGTACCCCTTTATATTGATTTAGTTTCCTGGCTGCCATACAATGGGTTGGTTTCACAACAGGAATTTATTGGCTAACAGTGTCAGAGGCTAGAAGTCTTGCTTCCTCCTAGAAGTCTTATCTCATGGCTGGCTGGTAATCTTTGGGGTTCATTGGCTTTTCCAGCACAAGGCAATGCACATATCATCATCTTCTCTTTCCTCTTCTGGGTTCCGTTGACTTCCAGCTTCTGGCTGCTCCCTGTGTCTTCTTTCCTTCCATGTCCAATTTCCTTTGCTTATAAGGACTTCAGCCATATTGGGTTAAAGCCCACCCTCATTCACTGTGGGCACCTTAACTCATAACTTCTTCAAAGGTCCTATTTACAAATGGATTCATACCCACAGGACCAGGGCTTGGGACCTGAACAAGCCTTTTGTGGAGGGCATGATTCAACCCTCAACACATATGTTTATTAGTAATTCTTTTGTGAAGCATATATTTAAGTCTTTTGCTCATTTTTATTTTGGATTGTCTGTCTTTTTGCTATTAATTAGTAAGAGTTTATTACATATTTTGGATACAAGTCCTTTTGGGATATATGTATCACAAAGACTTTCTATTCTGGAGTGAGAGTAAAGATTCTGAGTAGGTAGGTAGATGGATAGATTAATATATAAATTAATAAAAATATATTTAGTATTGAATATAAATGTGTTTATTAAAAACATTTAAATATATTAATGTATAGTATGTATTATATATATATAGAAAGAGAGATGAAGAGAGAGGTTAAAATTTTCTGACATTACATAACATATGCTTGAGTTCTTATGTATATTACTCCTATTTTCAGGGAAAAAATTTGCTGACTTCCTGTTGATTTCAAAGTAATGTAGGATTCTTTGGTATTAAGACACTCACATCTATTCTTTTAGGGACATAATGAAAAATGACCACCTTGAAATTATTTTCCAGGAGAACCCTAAGCAATCTAGTGGAAAAAATTAAGATAGCAATAAAATCTTGGACCTAAACAGGGCTGGGCTAAGTTTATCCCAGTGTTTTCTGCTATTGACCAAAACCAAAAATTTCATGAAAGCAAATTTTACAAGTCTGGGTTGAGTTTTGATGCTCGAACGTCAGACAATATTACATCTTAATTTCTGCGGTTTAAAAACAGCAAGATGCCACTTGCTCTTTTCATGGCAAGACTCTCAACATTCTTTATAGAACTTGTCATGGTATGTGTCCCAATTGCTGTCAAAGAGGCTGCTATGTATCTTGCTAAATGTAGGTTTAACTAAAAAATTTTCAGGCATTTATAGGAAAGTAGCTTAGATATGGAGGAGAGTACTCTGGGAAAGATAGATGACTTCACATTCTTCCCATTAAGTACTGACCAGAAGTAAGCCCAATGACGCCATTCTGTTTAGAGTAACGAAAGAAAACTGATAGTTTAATTAGTGTAAAATAAGATTATAAGTGACAAGTCCTGTGCTCCAGCCAGCTAGTAAAATGTCATATATTTAAAATAAATGTACTCCCCCTTTAAGGAAATAAAAGTATTTTTATTTGTAGACACATAAGTCCTTTTTAGAATCTGTTCAACACAGTGTCTTTAGTCATTGTCACAAACATTGCATTTCTAAAGGAGGCTTGCTGATGTCCACAAACTGTGCTTGTAAGCAAGAAGACAAACATTTCCAATTTCATTAACTTGCTCATTTATGCATCCCTAGCAAAGGGGGAAATATTTGTGAAAAAAAAATTAGAAATGGGCTATTTTTCTTTTTTGGTGAAATGGGGATTGTGAGTTTCAGGAGACATGCAGTAGTACATGGTGAACATGCTGTTGAATCTGATAGCCTGTCCTTCTCCCTGTAGATCATGTTGCCTTTATTTGGTTATTTTATTCTTTTTTAGTCTTTATAAAAAAAAAATCAGATCCTGTCTCTAGTCGTGTTGGACAATATTCAGAATCCTGTTTAAATCCCCAATTGTGTAGGTAGTTTTCATGGTTCATGTTCATTTTAAAAAGTAGTTCTCAAGTACTACTCCTGAGAAAACATGTTTACAACACAGACCACAGAATTTTCAAAACACTTTCAAGAGGTTCGCAGATGTTTTGAAACCCATCCATATATCCCCAGATAAAAACTATGAAATAAGGACAGAAGGCTTGAACACTGGAACTTACTTCAGTGTCAATGAAAAAGACATGTATTTAAGCCATGTTTTTCCAAACAGTGTGTTTGTCATGCCTGTTCTCATTTATCAGACATTGGAAGTGAAAGGGCCAATATCAGGAGCTCCTCTACACTTCAAAGATTTTAATATAAATTGCTTTTGGGTCAGGATCTAGAAAGTCTGAATTTATTAGGACAAGTCAAGAGAAAGAATAAAAAAACACAGAATGTGGTCCAGGAAGAAAAGAGTTCAAAACTCAAGTTATAGATGAGTAATGAGATTCAAGGAGAACAGTAAGCTTGTTAGAAATCACACAGCTAAAATAGTATATGGGGATTATAAAAGCAGCTCTAACTGATTGCAAATTTCATTCTGAGTCTCTTTCCACTGCTTCCTGATTGTACCGTAAGTAGTTTATCTCCAGTTGGTTCACCTCTTCTGGAAAACAATGGAGATTAAATTAAAAAGGAATAGATTTGACAGTTTCAAATGAGCAACGACACTTTAACTGAAGTAAAAATATCTTGTATTCAAATAGGGCTCTGTATTTTATCCTAGTTTCCACTCTCTCATTTACCTCTTCTCACTTTCTTCTCTTCTTAGAAGAAGAGAATATTACCTCATTGTGCTATCAAGTGAATTAAGATCTAGTTAGGTCTTGGTTCCTTGAGTTTTCATTTGAAGGTACCAAGGGTGGATATTTTCAAGGCAAAGCTTGGAAGGAAATGTCCTTTATAATTTATATCAATCTAAGAAGAGAAAACAAAATTCCCTAAATATCCAAATGATTTTTTTCTTTCTTAAAGAACATTAATGCATATTGGAAAATTTTTTTCAGTGCAGAAAATAAAACAAAAGAAAAAAAAAAGTACAAGATCATTCCACACAGGTAATCTTTTTGCCTTTGAATTTCCTAATCACACACATGTATATATATATATATATGTGAAGTAACAAAATAAAAAAATAAAAAAGACACATCCAAATTCCTGAAATTCCTTCTAGAAATTAAACAAAACAAAACAAAACAAAACAAAACATTTATCCCAGTACATATGTTGTTTTAAAACATTTGCTCACCTAAAGGGTTCAAATATGCATATTGTTCTAGATATTGCTTTTGTTTGGGTTGATAAAGGGAACTGCCAAAACATGTTTTCTATCCCATTCTTTTCAAAGTCTTCATAATCTTCCAAGACTTTTGTTTGTTTATTTTGTAGCAGTTATTCTGCACTGAACTTCTAAATGTTCCCATGAGGCAAAGCTATCTTTGTCACCAAATTATGCCTGCCTCTAAATCAGGGACAAAGACAGGTGGTTTGGTGAGATTAGCTTGAGATTCCAGGACGGTGAACTTTACCATATGTTCTATTAGTGTGTTAATTAGGAAGGTGACTCTATAATTTATCATTGAAACAGGGGCACTTTTGAAAAAGAAAAGAGGTGCAATTAATAATTACACCTGGACAACTGGCATAAACCAAGACTGACCAAGGCAAACTGGGATTGAGGTCACTCTCCATCAAGAATATGAGATGCCCTTGTTTTGTTTTGCTTTCTTCATTGTGCCCTAGTGTCATTAAAACTGCCACAACCAATCATCCCCCACAATTCTGCCAAAGTAGTTTTCCATAAACACATATCTAATAGCCTTGCTCCATATCAACCTTTTGAAATAATAGACTTTTAGGATTCCTTGAAAATATAATGCTTTTCATATCTTAGGGCCTTGTTCATATTGTTTTCTCTTTAGAATATTCTTTTTACCTAGTTCTTTTGAATTTACTACTCATTCTCCAGTTTTACCACCACCCCCTTTGTGAAAATTCTTTACCTCCTGTTGCTCCTTATCAGCTGTGGAAGCTTGGGAAAAAAATTTTAACCTTGGGCCCGGCTAGATAGCTCAGTGGATAAAGAGCTCGCCGGTGTACCACATGGGAGGCCCCGGGTTCGGTTCCCGGGGACCTCTCCGAGCGGGCAGACGGCCTTGAGAAAGGCAAGCTGCCATGGGCGGGGCAGAGCCGCCGTGGGCAAGGCAAAAAGCCACCACGGGTAGGGCGGAGCCCCTAATGGCATGGCAAAGTCACCCATGAAAAAGCGGAGCTGCCGCCTGCGAACTGCGGAAGCCGAGCAGCCTGCAAAAAACATGGAGGACTGCTGCCCGCAAAACATGGAGCGGAGCCGCCTGTGGGAACGGAATGGAGCTACCCTCGAACGGAAAGAGCCACTGCCGTGGAGGGCCGACTCGGCGCGTCGCCGCGGGGACGGGGGGAGATAAGAAGTAGACATAGAAAAACACAGAAGAATGGACACACAGCAAGAGCAAACAGAAAGGGGGGGGATATGTAATAAATAATAAATAAATCTTTAAAAAAAAAAAAATTTTAACCTTTCTAAACTGCAGTGCCTGCATAGGTAAAACATGAGTAATTCTACCCAAGAGATTGTTAGTGGATAAAATGAGAAAATATTCTGTTACAGTGTCTAGAATGTAGGAAACAAAATAAAACAAAGAAATATAAACAAGATAATGCACAAAACCAAAAAACTTTGAAATGTATTTAGGTTTCAAGAAGCTTTCAAAAATACCTTATTCAAGCAGCTATGTACAGCAGGGGAAGCATAGAGAAGCTGAGAGGGGATGAGTTTGTTTTTTGTTTATTATTATTTTTATTATTGGAATAATGAAAGTGATCTAAGAATAAGTGAAGTGATGAATGCCCAAATATGCGATTACACCAAATACCATTGATTGTACACTTTGGATGGATTTATGCTTTATTAATATGTATCAATAAAATTGATTTGCTTAAAAAATACCTTATTCATAAACTCCTACAGCAGAAAGATGAAACCAGTGAGCTGGCCATCTTAAATACCAAGGTTACACTAATAATTTATAACTGGAAAACAATAGACCCCTAAGTAAGAAATGTAATAAGCTTATTACAGATTGATTGCATTAACTAACAGAATTTATGAAGTATCACTAATTTTTACACTAGCCATTCATTTACCACTTGGTGCAGTTATCTAAAATAAACCTTGAAACCAATTCAAATGTAAGAGTTATAATAGGTATTTCAAAACTGAAAATCTAGAAAGGGATGATTCTTATATTCTTTACCCTGGGACTTAAGAATGAGAATGGACTGGAGGTAGCAAGCAAACCTTCAATCTGGTTTTAAAATATTTTTATTTTAAGAACTCCAGGTGGCAGGGGAAATATACTGTTTTAAAGCTAGTTTCCATGTTAAGACTGTGCTTCATATTTCTTATTTCATATTCTCATTTTTATAAAGGTGGTGATTACCATCTTACTTCCATGACATATTAAATGTTTACCTGAAGGTTGGTTAGTTCCAAAATGATTCACCTTAACAAAGAACTTAGCTATTGAACTTGAAAGGTAGAGGTACTGTGCTCCTCCATTATTTTCAACCTTTACAAGACACAATCACAGTGCTGCCTTTTCAAGTCTGTCTTCTCCATTTATGTGGGTATCTTTTAGGACAGGGTCAGCACTTTCTTTTTTCTATTCTTAGCTCCAAGTATCCACATAATCACTAAATGTTTGAATGAATGGATGCATAGTTTTCTCTTGAAACATTCCTGGGAATGCTAGTCACATGATACCCCAGCCTATTCATCCTTTACTTTTTTATGAGATTTAAAATGATGGCATTAAACCCATGGTGATGTATAAATTTTATTGAATTGCAGATAAGTATGTTGAAAATCTCTGTCTCTCTAAATATTTTTAAAAATATGTAGCTGACTTTTGGAGACTTAAAGATACAATAGATAGAGGAAATATTTTTATAAACTTAAAGGTGGAAATTTTCTTTTACAGCCACAATGTGCACACTGGGAAGCTTATAGCACTGGACTTATTCTCTTTGTCATGGTCAAGTACACATTGCAATTTCTCTTTAATATTGGAAAATTCTCTTAAGATCGTGCCATTTGACAGAAACTCCTGCTGTATGCACCCCAGAAAAACAAGTTCTTAAATCTAATCCATTCCTGTGGGTGTAGACCCATTGTAAGTAAGATCTTTTGATCTTACTTACAATGGGTTAAGGTGTGACCTACCTTAACCAGAATGGGTCTCAATCCTATTACTGGAGTCTTTTATAACAGAACGAAATTCAGACAAAGAGAGAAAGCCACAGGAAGCAAGAAGCTGAGATCAACAAAACCAGGAAGAGAAGGTAGAGACCAGCAGATGCTTCCCTGCCTTGCCGTGTGGCAGAGCAGCCAAGGCTCATTGGCAGCTGGTTTTTGGGAAGAAAGCATTGCCTTGATGATGCCTTGATTTGAACATTTTACTGGACTCTAACCATGAGTGAATAAATTCCCATTGCTTAAGCCAAACCATTTCATGGTATTGCTTTAAGCAGTTCAGGGAACTAAAACAGATCATTTGCTTTTTTTTTTTCCTTAAAGAAAGCCACTTAGATTATTTTTGAGAAGTGAGATTCATTTTAAAATATCCAACCTCTTTACTCTTTTAAGAAAATTCCACCTATCAAGAGAGCAGACTTCTTTGAGGCAGTTTTTAGATAAGGTCCTGGGATTGAAAATGCCACATAATAGCTCTCTGTAGCTCTAGTTATCTGTATCTGGGCATGGGAAACATGCGTCTGTATGTTGAGCTTTTACACAAATTTAAGAGAAACTGTCAATTGGGAAAAGTGAAATAAAATGATGGAAAAGGTTGCTGCTTTCGTCCTGGGTGGGTTTGCTCTCCACAGGTAACAGAGTGGCATTTGACAAAGGACATATTCTCTGTCCTTGTTGCCTCAGAAGAAGGAATCCTATGACTTAAAGGCAGCTCTGCTGGGGATTTTTAAAAATTGCTATCCTGGTGGGGTTTTAAATTCTATCATAGCAAGGCAGTGGAATGGGATGAAAAAAGCAGATATTTTATTGTCATATACTTACTTATGGTCAAATATTTGGGCTTTCCAATATTCAATTTTCTAACCTTTAAAATGGAGATAATAACAGCCCTTACTTCATAAAGTGTCAGTCAGGATATAATGAAATGATTCTGTGCCTACATACAGTGGGAAAACAATAAATATAAGCTATTATTTGTATTGTTTGTTATTAGTATCAATTAATTACTTATCATTTGAGCATATTTTGGGTCCAGGCTATGCACTGGGCAAGAGGAGGTAGGAAGGTAAGAAATAGGTAGTTCATACTTCCTACTCTCAAGTGTAGAAGTGTCTGAGGAGGATTCATATGCATAAAAGGCTATTCTATTAACAAATGAATCCACTGATTGGAAGAAAAGGGGATTTGGGGAGTTTTGATTTGGATGAGATTATTTTCAGCTTGAGGGCGGGGGTGGAAGTGGGTGGGAGGCCTGGAACCCCTGGTTTGGAAAGTTTCTCTTAAACATGGGTCTGGAAGAATGAATATGAGTTAGGGACTTGAGATAAAAAAAGGACTCCGTCCCCAAGCAGCACAATGGACTTGGGAAAACACTCGGTGGATATGAGGAATAGCAAGGAATATGGTTTGGATGGAAAGGTTGGAAGTGTCATTTGATGCCTGGCCAGTTTTGAACAATAGCGAAGGCTGCTGAATTTATTTATTTATTTATTTATTTATTTATTTATTTATTTATTTATTTTTGGAAGATACCTGAAAGATATAAAGTATTTTTGACAGAGACAGGACCAAAGTATCCCTTTAAAAAGATTAATCTTCTTAATACATATGCTGGACTGGAAAAAGAGAAACAGAAGGCTGGGACACAGATTCTCTTCTTGCTAAACTAGACTATTTTAGACTTGATAGGAAATATAGAAGACCTCAGTGGAATCAAATGGGAAAAGATTATGGAAGTAAAAGTGATAGCATTTGATAACAGACTCTTTGACTCTTACATGCAAAGAGATCATTACAATTTTGGACTTGAATCTGGGAATTTTCCATTGTTGAAGGAGGAAGTCAGGAGGACTTTCTAAATTATTTACGAAAAGATGATCCCTTCAGTTTTGCACTATAGGACACTGTGGGGTACTACATAGCAATCATCTGAAATGTGGATTTGGAACACAGAAGGTGGATTTGGAGGTATATACTGGAGAACAATTAACCCAGGTGATTGGCCAGTGGACTTATGCATAATTCAAATATGAATTTTAATCCTTAGCAGAACAGATTCCCTAGAAAATGATCAGTCTTTTGTAAACAATTGGCAAATGGTAGTTTTTTTTTAAAGATTTATTATTTATTTATTATATATCCCCCCTTTCTGCTTGTTCTTGCTGTATTCATTTTCGCGTTCTTCTGTGTCTGATTGTCTCCCCCCACTGCAGCGACCCGCCGAGTCAGCTCACCGCCTGGCTGCCTGCCTGCTCGGGGCGGCTTGCCCTGCTCGCGGGGGCTTGCCCTGCCCACGGCGGCTTGTTCTGCCTGCGGGGGCTTGCCCTGCCCGTGGTGGCTTGCCTTCTCAAGGCGGTCTGCCCACTCAAGGAAGCCCTGGGAACTGAACCTGGAGCCTCCCATGTGGTAGACCGGAGCCCTACCAATTGGGCTACAGCTGGCCCCCCAAATGGTAGTTTTAACAGAGTTTAACCTCCTGGTTTTAAACAAAATGTCTGTAGGAAACTTAAATTTCACATAAAGCAAAACTTTCTGCTTTAGAAGAATTTTCAGATAAAGAGACATTATGGGAAAAATTTTTTTTTTAATTTTAAATTTTTTCATTATTTTTTATTATTACAAATTTTTTATTAAAAATTTTTTTTTGCATTTTATTTCTTATTTTTAAAACTATCATTATTATTTCATTTTCTTATTAATTATATTTGGCTATTTTGTTGGCTTCATTTTTATATAAGTTTTGGATCACAGAAGGGTTACAACTATGACAGGGGAGGATCATTGGCGTGGGGTGTCAGTGATGAGGGATACATGGGAGGAGGTTTACCTGGGACATATATATAAGGCACATAAATGTGTTCAAGTGTTCATGGGGCATTGCCATGGTGGGTGGAGATTCACGAAATACCCAAAACGATATTGAATTCCCATACTAGGGAGCTCTGCCACATTATCTAATGGAACAGCAACAATCCCCCAAGTACAGGGGCAATGACTAGTGAAGGAGGATAGTCCATTAATGGTCCCTTGATATTGATGAATGTACTTATGAATCTTTACTTTTGAAATTGAAACTTATACAAGTATTAAAGGGTGCCTAACTGTTACCTCTTGAGAGCCTCCTTGTTGCTCAAATGTGGCCTCTCTCTAAACCAAACTCAGCATATAAGTGCATTACTTCCCTACTGCGTGGGACATGACTCCCAGGGATGAGGCTCCCTGGCACTGAGGGATTCCTACCAAGCACCAACTAGCAATGCAACTGGAGAAAGACCTTGACCAAAATGGGGAAAAGGTAAAGACACATGAGTTTTTATAGCTAAGAGACTTCAAAGTATTTTGGGAGGTCATTCCAGAGGTTATGCTTATGCACATCTCAGCAGGATCTCATTGACTGCCAAAGTATATACGACCTCAAATAGCCAGGGCAGATAGCTCAGGTGTTTTGTGCCTTGCCAGTGGGCCCTACCTTGGAATTTTTTCTCCCCAGTGTGACAGAGTTGGACTCAGTTGTGGTTTCCCTACATATGGCTCTTCTGACTTTTCTATTTGAACCTATAATTAGTACTAGAGTTGATAGGTATATGTCCAAGAGACTTAAATCTTTAGGCAGTCCATGTACCAGATGGGCCCTGAATCTCAAGAAAGTTGCAACACCTACTTTCCAGTTCATTAGACTCACCCAGGACAACTAACAAGGGGATGATGATGGACAATGACCATCGCAAGGAACAGAAAGGGTCTACAACTGCAAGCCAGAGAGTCCCGTCCATCTGCCCTATGGGATCGAAGACCTCTCCCAATTAGAGGTGGAGTAGGCATCACCATCCCAGAATCCTCAGGATTGGGGAATGAACTATGGACTAAAGTAGACTTACTAGTATTCTACTATAGACTTTTATTGTGATTCTATCAATGTAAGAACTTATATAATTGATGTGGAGGCAGTGGCCACTGGAGGTTCTGAAGGCAGGGAGAGGGAAAAACAGTTGTAATATGGGGATATTTTCAGGACTTGGGAATTGTCCTGAATGACATTGCAATGACAAATACAAGCCATTATATATCTTGCCATAACCTACAAAATTGTGTGGAAGAGAGAGTAAACTACAATGTAAACTTTAACCCATGCTTAGTGGCAATGCTCCAAAATGTGTTCATCAATTGTAATGAACGCACCACACTAATGAAGGATGTTGTTAATGTGGGAAAATGTGGGAGGTATAGGCAGCGGGGCATATGGGAATCCCCTATATATTTTATGTAACATTTATGCAATCTAAGTTTCTTTTAAAAATAAAAAATATATTAAGAAAAGAAAAGAGACATTATGGAGCTCTAATATTGGGATTCTATTTACACATGCCACTTAAGATGGTTGGATAGAGCCTCAAAAGATTGGAGATTCAATCTTTTGATTCAATCCTTTTGGAAGAAGATTTGAATGCTTTAAGAAGATGTGCTCTTATTTCCTAGTTGATTATTATTGAATGGAGAAAGAAAAATAAGTCACAGCTGCTACTAACCCCCTCATATATACCTTTGGATGGACAAAATAGTAAATGATGTTCTTCTACTTTCTATAACATTTACTAAATATCAAAATTGGAGTCAGGAAAACTAGAGTCTTGCCCTAATTCTGACCCAGTCCAGTGTGGGAGCCTCAGGAAATCATTTAAAATCTTTTGTCCTTAGTTTCCTTATATGTAAATCAATGTGATAGGGGAATATTTTTAGTTAACTGTCCTCATTAATATAGACTGCACTTTCGTACAATAATAGGTTTTTTTAAAATTTAATTTTATTTTTCAAAGACATTCAGGCAGGCCCAGAATGCATCAAGGGTGTCTGCATTTAAGCTAGTTGGCCTTGGGAGGACGTGTGAAAGTAATGCCTAGTGCAGTAACTGAAGTACGTAAAGCACCTTGTAAATATGTGACATAAGGGTGAATGAAATCCAACGGACATATGGGGAGAGCAGGCAGAGGACACAGTCAAGGCATGATGGAATGAGTATGGAACTTTCAAAATCAGCTTAAGCCTTAAAAGTCTAATTGCCTGCATCTTCTGGAAATGGCAGTTGGGGCTTAAAGCAGGAATCCATTATCTCAATTTCAAAGAAATTAATTTCACACAAATATGCCCCAGATTGAGCTATTACACGTGTTCATATATCAATAATAATCTTTCAAAACAACCATATTTTTGGCTACTATTGCCCCTTTTTCCAGAGGTGGTAGCTAAGTGTGAGAGAGGCTTAGTAACTATCAGAAAGTTATCCATAGAATCACTGACTTCTGACAGTGATCTGCCCATGCCGAATCTTTGTCCATTCCTTCCTAGTACTTACCAATAGCAACAGAGTACTGGAAATTCTTTGGCTACCTAAAAATATAGTTCTCATACAGTCTTGCTCACTTATTTGAAGTAGTAGCTGAGCAAAGCCAGGATTTCTTTCCAATTCTGAGTTTTTTTCCAAGCTCTGAATCTATGGGCAGTTGCCAATGCACAGCATTGGGAGATGTGATATAATGGTGCCTGCAGGCTAAGAATCTGGTCTATGGGACATATTGTTATTTACAGAGTTGCCATGAAACTTGGCTGGCCACCCAGCTTTCTATGTGGGAGCCAAATTCTGAGTGTCTTTGGCTAATCAGCATGCTTCCAGGGAGAAAAAAATAATTGCTGGTGAGCAAAGGCACTGTTAATCATTAACTGTGTGGCATCTGCTTCCACAATTACCTTTCTAGAAGATCTGGATAATCATATTCTTTTGCAAATGGTCTAATTAACATGGTTTTTTGCTATTATTACATCCTTGAGCTTTGGTAACACCAAGCCAATCAGTAAAGAGCCCTAATTTTGTAGCTTACAAAGATATGAATGTCCAGAGAAAGTGACATGAACCAACAGAGAGTGTGATGACTTCAAGCCCTTGTCAAACCCAAGGAAGAAAATGAAATGCTTTGTCTATCTTATCTAATAAATTATGGTAGGTATGCTTGGAAACAAGTCTGAATCCAGGTATATCTTCTCTGCACATATAGCAGAGAGAACAAAAATATGGGCATCAAGTAAAATTGGGATTGAATCTCTGTCCTGATACTAACCATCTGTGTGTCAGTGAGCATAACCATTCTCAACATCAGTTGCCTCTTCTCTACAATATGGTCTATAATTTGTCCCTTAAAGTATTCTTATGAAAACTAAATGAGATGACACATGTATAATGTACTGGCACAATAAATTATACTGAGTAATTTATTTAGTACTGAATAAATTATAATTTCCTTTCTCCATAATATTAGGCTATTGGTATGATGTCCCTATTTTTATGTTTTATGACCTGGCAAGTAGGATTCTACTCATATGGACAGGAGAACAAAATACTGCAATTTGGCCTGTGTAGGATGTGTAGTTCCCAAAGCTATTAGACATTTGGTGAGGAAACTAAAAGCTGTCTGGAGCTGTTTTAAGTAACAGAGCATCATGGCATCAATGTCTACTGCTGAAGCATTGGATGTGAGACTTAGTTTTAACTATCAACAAATCTCTGGCCTCTCCCAGGGGGAGCACATGATAGACCAGCCACCAGTCATCTGCTACATTCCTTTCGGTTATGAATGTGGTAGGAGTATAGGGTTGGAAAACTTAAAATGAAACCATCTCCCTCTACCAACTTATTGTTTATGTATGTTCATGTATAAATGATATAAAAATAATAATAATAGAGTGGGTTGGGGGAAAATACTTTGGTTAGTAGTAATATTTTGAGGATGCTCTTTAATCATTTAGTTAAAAATGTTTAACAACAATGCAAGTTATTGGTGGTAGGGTGAGGTATGAGAGCCCTGTATGATGTTATGTATGTTTGTTTTTTAAGTTCACAACTATTGCTGTACACTTATTGTTTATGTATGTTCATATATGAGTAATATACTTCAATAAATTTAAAAAAATGAAACCATCTCAATTGCCTTATTCCAGATTTGAAAGAAAATGTGAACAAAATATATATCTAAGACCAAGGTAATATTCCCCTATAAGAAGGATTTACCAAATTAATACTATATTAATAACTTTTTTGTTATCACTTTATTCTGTGTGAGTAACTATGCCTGTTTTATGCTTTTATTCTCTGCACAAACAAATGAAGTTGTTACTAATATTTCTCAATGTTATAGATAAAGAAATCAAGATTTAGGAAGGCTAAGTTATTTGTCGTATACTATAACAATGCTTGTAGGTAATAGAGTTGGAATTGGAACCCAAAACCTGTGCGTATGCAAAACTGAAATAAACAGTCATAATATCGCAAGACAGACAGAAACTTTGAACAGGGTCTCTCAAAGAGCTCTCGAGTTTTTGATCTCATGAAATCTCTAATTCCAGCTGATTTTTTTGTTTTGTTTTAACATTTGCCTGAGCTTTGAAGAACCATGAAGCATTTTGGCTCTTTTATATTAAAGACAGCTCACAGTAGGTTTAATGCAGGTAGAAAGATTTCTATCTTATAAAGAGAAAATATGTTACTTGAAAAGAGTGAGAAGCTATCAGAAATATTCTCTGTAACCCCATCACTCTCAGATGGAAATCAAAGATACTGTGGAAACATCTAAGGGAACTTTACAATTGCTCAGTATTTTGATGCTTCCCCCCCCCCAAAAAAAAAAGAGTAAAATTTCCAGTTTTGTCAGCTCTTCAAACCTCATTTCCCAAATGACAAGTATTCTTTCAGCATTCTAGAAGCAACAGCCTGAGCCAATTGGGATTCATCCACCTTCTTAACTTTCCCAACTTCTGGGCTTAGACAAATTCATGTAGTCAGGTATTATTGGGCAGGAAATAAAGCATTTGGCACCCTATTTTGTGTAAGGATCTTGTTGATTTTAATTTATTTTATTATTAAAATAGCACATACACAGCAATAAATAAATAGGTAATTCAAAAGAGGTTCAAGATGAAAAGCTAATGTCTTTCACATTCTGTACGCAGTCCCTCTCAGTTAATACTTATATAGTTTTTACTATATATTTCCAGAGAAAAATAATAATTACACACATATATAAACATATACTCATAAGCATTTTTAGAACAGGATAGATGTGCATTTTTGATATTTTTAGACTCTTGTTTTCATGAAATATGTCTCAGGGGGAGATTTCCAGGTAAAATGGAAGAGTAAAATCAAATATCCCAATCTCTCTCTTGATACCTAATCAATCAAACAAACAACAGCAATTCCAGAATGTTGAGAAAGAAGTTGCCACTATGAACACAAATGAATTGGAGTAAAATATTTTTTTCATGTTTTTTGAACCATGAAAACAAAGGACATAAATAAAAGATTTAGATGTGGCACTTAAACCACTCAACCCATATCTGAGAAACTTTAGGAGGGACAGAATATAGGCAACCAAATTTTGAGAGTCTCATTAATTTGAAGAAAAATGTTTAATGGTAGTGAAATCATCTTGGTAAAAACAGTATGGCTTAAACTTTTGCAAATTTAGTAAGAGCTATAAATTTATAGAATCAAGGAGCTCAGTATACTTTAAGAGGGAAAATTATGAAGAAAACCACACTTAGGCACACCATAGTCAAATTGCTAACAATCAAAGATAAAGTGAAAAACTTTGAAAGCAGCCAAAGAAAAATGAAACATTTTATAATGGGGAAAAAACAGTTTGAATAGCTCATCAAAAAACTATGGACACCAGAAGATTGTGGAACTGCATTTTAAAGTGGTAAAAGATAAAAAACTTCAATCCACAATTTTTTATGCAGTGTAAATCTTCTTCAAGAATAAATGCAAAATAAAGACTTTTTTTAAATAAAAGAAAACTTAGGAGGTTTTTTTTTTGTCATCAAACTTGCACTCAAAGATATGCTAAAGGAAAAATTCTGAAGAGAAATTATACCAATCACAATCAGAGCATCAGAAAGTAATGAAGTGGGCCCGGCTAGATAGCTCAGTGGATAAGAGCGCGCTGGGGTACCACATGGGAGGCCCCGGGTTCGGTTCCCAGGGACCTCTCC
>PVKH010016913.1:0-15587 GCA_004027955.1 Chaetophractus vellerosus | reverse complement strand
AATAAGCTTTGTCAAAGTTATATATTCTCTCTCCTGTGAGAAAACCAGCTCCCTCTCAAATAGGTCTTCTCAACTCCAGTTTTCTTCTAATGTGGACCATTCAATGCCACAGCGTCTACGTCTTTCCATTAACACTGCCTGGGTTAATATTTCTTCATAAATAGCCTGCTTTGGTGGTAATTCTTTGGTCATCCACACATACTCCAACTCTGGGCACAAACCTCTTTTAACTCTCTTTTTGCCATCCAGGGCTCTTTCCTTTGCTCCAATAAAGAGCTGATATCTGGTTCTGAAGTACAAAGGCCACTGAGACCAGGTTCCTGTAGTTCTCCAGCATCATCTTCCTGTAGAAACTATTCTGAGCAAGGTTCAGACATTCCCACTCATCTTTGGAGAAAACTATGTCCACATCTATGAAAGTCACTAAACCCCGATGAATATGATTTCAATCTAACACTAATAAGGAATCTTTGTGTTCTTGAGATGCTAAGAGGTCTGCCTGAGACATGGCTTTCAGAAGCTCAATTCCTGTCACCTCCACTCTTAGCTGGCTCCTCTTTTGGAAACGGGTCTTGCCTTGAGAGGGCAGAGTTCGGGTGGGTATTGAGGGGATTACATAAGAGCAAATACTGTGGGGACTCTGGAGTCAGTCTATTCTGGATCTTAATCCTCACTCTTCCACTTACTAACAGCTACTTACCTGCTCTGTGCTTCAGTGTCCTCATCTTCCTTCCAAGTACCAGACCCCAGTGATATATGGAAGGGCTTGAAAGGTAAAGAAAAATCTATTTGCTGAGATCCTTATTGAAGAGCATATAGGTAAAGGGTCATTCTTCCACTCAGAGGTTCTCTCTTCTGGGACCTTGGAGATAACCAAAATTTCTCTGCACTCAGGTCTCATGATCTCCAAGCCTCATTGCCCTGTGGACATGGGCTCTGACCCCTCACATAGGGAGAAAAGAAATGCTGCAGCCATAGTGACTCCCCTGGGCTCCTTCCCAGGACACTAAAGCTTTGGCCCAACTAAGCTCTTACTGGATGGTTGAGGTGTTGTGTCCTCAGGTAGAGTTTCCAGCTTCAAAGACATTCATGGCCCTTCACTCTTTCCCACAAGTGTGTCTCCCACAACCAGCCAGGAGGTGCACTCATGTGCAGAGACTCAAAGAGTCAAACATGCCTCAGACACGCCTAACCCCCAGCACCCCACCTCCACCAGTTGCATCACACCTTCCCCATTCACACCATGGGCAACTGGCTCCCAGTCAGGCACATAGACGCACAGTCATTCACACTAGGCACCGTCAGTCAGGCAGTCAGCCAGCCACACATTCCTGCTTGCCCCTCTCGTGGCAGAGCAGAGTGCCGGCCTCTGCATGCCTCACTCGCTGCGGGACCTGCCACAGCCGCCGGCCTTCTCCTCAGAACCTGGCAGGCAGTACTACTGTATTTATCTGATATCTGTGTTATTGGATGTGCATGCTTTGAAAGGTATCATATTTCTCTTTAACTGAATCTTTTATAACATGACCCTATTTTTATATAGTGATTTATAAATTATTTTTTCTCTGATTTTAATGCAGGTATATCTGATTTCTTTTGGCTAGTGATTTTATAGATAATTTTCTTTTCCATTATTTTATTTTAAATATTCCTGCATCCTTGTTTTAAAGTTTTTCTCTTCTATGTAACACATAGTTGGATTCTATAACTTTGCCCTGATAATCTTAATTTTTATTTGGTCCATTAGCTCTTAATGTGATTGTTGATAAACTGAGTTGAAATCTATCACCCAATTACTTGGTTGACCCACTTGTTTATGTTTTTTATTCCTTCTTTCTTGAATTTTGACTTAATCAAAATTTTATTTTTCATGTTTCACACTATTAACTTATTTCATATGAATTATTTTACTATTCTTATTGGGTAGCCTAGAGATAACATTATGCATTTTGACTTACTAAGATTAATAACAAATATACTTTAACCAGTTCTCTAAAACTGTTGGAACCATGACACATTTTCACTCCATCTACCTCCGACCAAATTTTTATAATGCTGCCATGCATGTGGTTTCACCTATACTTAAATTTTTCAAGACAATTCAGTTATTGTTTTGAAGTGTCATTGTTCAGGCATGTATTTTTACTTCCTTCTATTCCTCATTTCACACTCATTGCCATGTTTTGGTCCAATATCTTTCTCCATCTTTGGCAAGCACTGCCTTTAACATACCCAGTTTTGTGTGTGGGAACTTATATAGAGCATAAACTTCACCTATAGTTAAACTTCTCAAGACATTGCAGATATCGTTTTGAAACTTATCATGGAGGCATTTATTTTCCCTTTCTGGTATTCTCCATTTTACACTGCATTTCCATGTTTCAGTCTGGTATCATTTTCCATCTTTGGCAAGAATACCCTTTGATATGTGTTTTTATCCTTTCTTTTAAATGTGGGAACCAAAATTCAGCAAAAAATTTCCAATCTCAATGCCTCTCAATGATACCATTCCATGGGATTAATCACACTGACAATATTGTGGTACCCTTACCACCTTCCTTTATTAAAACTTTCCCATTTCCTCATTTACTCTACACACATTTTTAAGTGTTTCTCTGTTGTCCCAGGTTTGGTCCTCCTCATGGATGGTTTATAATACCTTAATCGTATCTTTTCCCTGGACCATTGTTTCCTATTTCTTTTTGTTTTGTAAGCTTTTGTTGAAAATTGGGATATTAATTTAATGTGTTATCACTGTAATTTAGACTCCAAGGCATCTGTTTCTTAAGGTTGTATTGAATCAATGTTATGAAAAAGCTTTCCTTGAATGCTGGGAGCTAACAAAAGAAGAAAAAAAAATAGAAAGAAAACAAAAGGAAAAAGCTTTCCCACTTTTTACAAATAGACATGTGCAATTGTGCTCCTCCAGGACTGTTCCGTACAATGAGCTTATAGAATAGCTTCAGGCCAAAGCATAGAGCCTCCCTGATCCTTTCTGTACAAGCAGTCTTGTCTTGTGCATGTTGCATGTGGTCCTAGGAATTTCCTTGTTACCTGATTCCAACTACAAGTGTCCATTTTTTCCCCAGTTGCTAGTTTCCTCAAGGTCCTGGCACTGTACTCTATATGCAATAGGCAGCCATCTCTGCCCCAGGCAGCATGAATTGACTGATCTCCCATTGCCTTGGGTAGGAGGGTTCCATTCAGGGACAGTGAGTATATGATGAATGTCTTGGTTCCTTCCCTGAGGCCACCACCAGACAGACTGAGCCAGACATACATATATATTAAGATGTGTGTAAGAGAGTTACTCTGCTCCGTCTGGAACCAGGACTAGATATCTACCCTCTGTATCAAGCTAGTGTAAGGTGGGGGAAAGGGGCAACCAGGGGGCCAGGAGATGCTACCACTTCTAAGTAAGCTTTTTCTTCCTTTTGTGCTCACCCTCTTACTACCGTCTTTTAACAGAGTTTTGGAGTTTGAAAAAGATGTTTCTTCCATGCTTGCTCTATGCTCAGATCCTCTATGGAGTGTGGGTGGGGGATGTTGGATCCCTGAAAAATCCTACTGTGCCATTCTTGGGATTGATCTCCCCTTTAATGCATGCTTGCTATTGATGCGTTCTTTAGTATTCATTTGCTTAAAAGCCTATTTCTTATTTATTTATTTATTTATTTATTTATTTATTTATTTACTAAATGTTTTCTTGGATTCCTGCAGTACTGTTTTAGGCCCAAGTATAAAAATTTTAAAAGTAAAGATCTAATTGTAGAAGGTAATTTCTAATCCATTTTTTAAATTTATTTTTTAGTTTAGACTCAGAAAAGTCCCTCACCCATCCCAGATTTCTTCATGCAGGCACTTTATTGCCAAATCTTTCCTTATTCCTGATCCCTGGCAACCATTTTTTATTTCTCATTTCCTATAGAATGCCATAATATATGGAATCATACAGTATGTAGCCTTCTGATTCTGGTTTCTTTCATTTAGTATAATGCATATAAAATTCATCCATGTTGTTGTGTGGATCAATAGTACTTATTTTTTTTAGGCAGTACCAGGGATTGAACCTGGGACCTCATACATGTAAGGCAGGTGCTCAACCACTGAGCTACATCCTCCCCCTTAATAGTTCATTTATTGTTGAGTAGTAGTAAAATGTATGGATGTGCTAGAGTGTATTATCCATTCTTCTTCTGTGCATGATAGGTCCAATATCATTTCAGGTTTCAGTCTTTGTTATACTGCTTTTGCCCACCCCTCTCATGGGTCAATCAAGGATTAATATAGGAATAAGGAGTGAACATCTGTTTCTATCATATTTCAATACTGTTAGAATTTATCTTAATAAATTCCTATTGTAGAAACCTACTAATTTCTGGTATTTTTGCATTGGCAGCACTTAGCAAGCTAAAACATAAGTTCATGGGTCAACTTGGCCAGGTGATGGCATCCACTTGTTGGGTTAAGCAAATACTGGCCTGATTATTGCTGGGAGACATTTACATGAACATACATCTTCAGGATGTTGATTGTTTCTCTGGGTGATTACATCTACAATCAACTGAGGAGATTGTCTTCAACTTTGAGAAATGTCTCATCCAATCTTTTGAAGGCTTTAAAAGGAGAACGGTTGATTTCAGCAGTCAAAAGAGAGAGTTTCCAACTCTACTTCAGCCAGCCAGCTTCTTCTGGGGTATTCGTTGAAAATCTTCACTGAAGCTCCCAGCTTGCAGCCTGCCCTGTGGAATTTGGACAATTGTGCGAGACAAATTTTACTGAAATCTCATAATATTTGCAGATATTTCCTGTCTGTTTTGTTTCCCTAAAAAACCCTAATATAATATCTGATAGATTAACAAGTAACAAAGGGATAGAGTAAGGATTAAATGAAATCATTTATGGGAAAATCCATGTTTCCTTTTTGTTAACTTTGGTTATCATTTGCTTCATATTTAAATAAAAATGAACTTTCACAGAATTATAGGTCCTGGTGGTGGAAAAGCTAGTGATATTCGACTGTCCTTCATTAAACCTACTCATATAGACAAAATGATTTAAAAATATTTGACCTTTGAACAATATAAATTGAATGCTGTAGTTTTCCACAGGCTCTGGTGAAACTCATGGACAGAATCTTAGGTAAAGTCCAGAGGGAAACTAATGGCGCCACTGACTAATGCTTCAGTGATAAAGCAGATCTTTATCACGGAAGAGCTCCATCACAGAGGTAGAGAAACTTGACTTACTGAGAAAAAGGATCTTACCCATATTGGCAGAGTGCTGCTTTCTAACATAGTCAGATCTTTCAAACTCTTTCTCTTCTATCTCTCCCCACTACTGATTCCTGATATCAACTACAATTGTTAGGCTCTATTTTCCAGCATTGAAATGTGTCAGGGGTTATATGTGGATAGAAGGGTAAGGCTTAAATCCAAGAATGCAAGATACTTGGAATTTAAAGGACCTTGAAGATCTGTGGAATGATTCTTCCTGGGAGATGTAGTTTTTCAGTTAATTGTTAATTGTTTTTTTGTTTTTTCCAAGCAAAGAAATCCCTGTGTTCGGACCATTTATCATTATCCATAACAACAGTCTCATATGATCATATAAAGGTCAGAAGGCCAAGTAGACAGTAAAGGAGTGTGCTGGGCTTCCCCTCTATAAGTCTGTCTTCAGTGGCCAGCTCGTCTCTTGAAGGCAGGCTCCTCAGACTTGGTTTCTGGAGTGCAAGGTGGCATCTGCTATGGTGGTGAGATCACTGCTGAGACGTGGAAGACATGGCCAAAATAACGGAGGCAATGGAAAGTAATAATGCTCAGTAAGTACTACCTGAAGTAAATTTTCTTTTGAAACAGGAGTTACATGTCGTTTAAAATTCTGTAGCTTAAGAAGAATTGCGTTTGCACATAATTCTAGACCCGGTACAACTGTAAGCCTAAGGAACACTGAATTAAAGATACCCTTAACCTGTCTCAATTTCCACTTGCCCCCTATAGGTTTCTTTCCCTAATTGAATAGATTTCTATCTAAAATTAATATATAGCTAATCTCTTTGATTATTTTCGATTGAGTTGTTTCTGTTTGACAATCAAATTTACAGGTGAGTAAACAAATATTCCATTAGAATATTCTCTGATATGAATAAGCTGAATTATGTTCAGAGCTTATCACCTAATAAGAGTAGAAAATATTGTGCTGTAGAAATTTTATTGGAAAGTTTCTAAAATATGTCATTTATTTATTCATGGGAAATTACCACTTAAATGGGGGAAAGATGCTTAGTTTTACAAAGCTGATAGGACGATCAGCTTAAATATGCTGATGTAAGATCATATTCCTAGAGCAAACTTTTCTTTGTTGGGGTTGTGTATAATTGCATTGGAGATTCAAGTACTGAAACATGCTTAATTGGCAGAAGGAAAAGTGTCTTCAGAAATATTCCCAATTAAATGGCATAAATTGGACTGGAAGGAGCTTATCCAAGTGTTGAGGGAAATATTCATCAAATGTATGTTTCAAATCAAATATTCAGAGTTTGAAATGAAACGTAAGAGGGTTTATTGTGTGGCAATTGATACAGGATTAATGCAGAATAACCCATCATCCGACAATTATTTTTAATGTACCTAAATTTATTATTGTGTAATTTATTATAAGAAACAGTATAAATAATGGATTTTTACATTACTGGAAGAAAGTGTGTCAACATGTTTCTATTGGGAAGAACAATACAGGCAGAGGGAATAAGTGGTAACTTCGGTAGGCAGCATTGGGGAGGGGGATAGAAAAATAGCAAAGAGACCAGTGAGGAGAAGTCAATTGAGGGAGGAAAGACGTGTAGGAGAGAATGTACAAAGGTAGACACTTAGGGACATGTGAAGGCCACTGACTTTTTGTCAGTGTGAAATAGAGAACTATTTAAGGATTATGAGCAAATGACTATATGATCTGACCTAAAGTTTGAAAATTACCGCTCAGAGTAGAAAACAGGAGAGACCTGACAGTAACAGTGATTGCTGTTACAAGCATGTCCTGCCTGTCTAAATAGCAGTACTATGTAAATGTGAATATGTACACAGGGACGATTAGTAGCAAAGAAGAAATTTCCTCTATAATCTTTGAGGACAGTGTACACACTGAGGACACAAAGTATAAATTTTGGAAAACCATGCAGTATTTTAACCATTCACGTTTAAGCAGAAATTAAAATTACAGGAGTGGAACAGATTCTGAATAGTAATGCTGAGCTTATTCTTTGATGCAATTCTACAGTAAATATTCAAGAGGCATGAATTTACAATTCAAGTTACCACATAATCAAAACTGCAGGTTCGTTGAAGGAGAAAGTGCTGCAGCAGGGAGATCTCAAATCTGGGTAACTGAAGTGAGAGTCTCCATAGCCATTTGGTCACAGCTGCTTTTAAAAGCATTTAGCAAA
This sequence comes from Chaetophractus vellerosus, assembly GCA_004027955.1. Classification (NCBI taxonomy): domain Eukaryota; kingdom Metazoa; phylum Chordata; class Mammalia; order Cingulata; family Chlamyphoridae; genus Chaetophractus; species Chaetophractus vellerosus. Next base: position 8,146 of record PVKH010016913.1, on the reverse strand, counting down.
TTTACTAGTCAGGGGTTAGAATGATGAGTGGACCTTAAAGTTCCTTGTTACATGTGGCATGCAGGGTGCAAGGGCCTCTTACAAGCGGGAGCATACACACATTGATGGGTGTGGTATGCTCATCCACTCTGAAAATCCATCTCTACTGGACCAAACCTGGTTTATCACCAGGTGTTCTTTAACTGCAATTCTGTAGGGTGCATTCCATTTTTTTGGAAAGCCCCTGAGGTCATTTGCTTTTTTCATTTTAGCAATTTTATTGAGATACATTCATATACCATACAGTCCATCCAAAGTGTACAGAGTTGTGCATTCATCACCATTTTTATTACTCCAAAAAGAACTCCCATCCCTCACCTCTTAGCAGTTACCTTTCAATCCCTTTATCTGTCCCCTGCTATGGTCAATTGCTTCTGTCTTCTCAAAAATCCTTTCTTGGAAAGGGGTTGTTCCCAGCAAAACCCAATGCTAGTGGCCATTTTATTTTTCATAGTAATCTCCTCCCTTTTGGTCATTTTCCCCAAGATATCATTGGGAATTTGAGCAAAACACTCTGGTCACCACCACTGATTTCTTTCTTGTGGAGCAGTCAAGTAGGCTCAGTCTGTCATCTTGTTCCTTTTTTCCCTCTTCGTATCTCATGTTTGTTTCCTTTCTTAATTGCACTGAGGGTCGTTGAGTGGCCGTTCAATTACATTTAAGACCTTGGAGTGGAGTTGGGTTACTTAGTCAGTTGAGTGGATTACATTTAAGGCCCTCTCTCTGAGTCAGTGTCCAAATTTTTTATTTTATTTTCAGTCTGCGTCTTCTAGAGAGAGTCCCATTCCATCTCATTTTTCTTTTGATTGGCTTTCTCCAGAGCAGCCATCTGTCTTGAGTGTGACAAGGAATTTGAACAGAATCTTGAAACACGGTTTACGCAACCAGAAATAAAACCATACAGACTGATAATCATCATTGAAAGCAGAAATCCAAAGCGTACTAGTTGTTCCCATATTCCATTAAATCAACAACCCAGGTCAGGAAATAGTCCATCCATTGAAATGTTTGAGCCTGACTGATATTATGAAACACCCTATCTAGGTCCTTGAAAATATTTAGGTCATTTACCACTGTGCCAGACTTAGCATAAAAACAGCATTGTCCAGGGACAGCCGGGGTACCTAGAGCCCTCTGTTTTCCAAGACCACTGATGCTGAGTTATCAGCCTCAGCCTGGAGGCCCTGGAGAGCTTTGAGGGTGGTATTAGAGCCCTGTCTCAAAACCTTAGATACATTTCTAACTGCTCACTCCAGGTCATATGTTCCCAGGGAAGGCAGGACAGTGTGGAATACCCAGTATTACATTCGATCAAGAGTTTAAAAGTATTATCTCTCTTTTGAGACCCCATGAACAAAAGATTTTAAGTTAGCTCTGCCTGGCATTTCAGGTAGACAAATGTGCACTATCACAGGATCCAGGACCCAGTCCAATTTACAGGCAGGTAAAAAAGGTAATGCAAAGTATTATTCATACATCAAGGAAAAGCAGAATCTGATAACTCACAGGAGTGTGCTGTAGTTTTTGATAAAAGTAAGCATTTCTTTCTACAGTCACCCCTCTTTGCGAACAAAGCTAACCCCAAAGAAACGATATTCTTGATTACTAAATAAGGCTGGTTTCATTAGATTTGGCCTTCTTAATAGATGCAGAGAGAATGGTGATTTACATATATATGTAAATATATACACACACATATATATATTTAGACACATTGTAGCTTTACAGAAAAACTGTGTAAAAAAATACTGAGTTTCCATATGCCCCCCTACACACTGTTTTCCCTATTATTACATTAACAGAATAATCATTAATGCAAAGTGTTAAGGATAGCTATTACATTCTATTTAATGAGTTAACTGGGATTTAGTCCTTGAGCTATCTGTTCCATAAGTTTTTATCTAGCTAGTTATATGACAGAGATTTCCTTGAGTGTCAGGAGCTAACAAAAACAAACAAACCTGTATAAAGAAATATATTTCACACACAGTCTTTACAAATTGACTCTGTGTTGGCTGGTACTGTCTTTCAGAGTTTAGCCCTTCTACCTAGAAGATCACCCCTTATGTTATGTCAGTATATCTCAATAAAAATCATTTTTTAAAAAACAAAAAAGAGAAGACCACCTCAAGGTGAAAATGAAGCACTAGGTCCTTGCAGTCTTCTCTGAATCTATAACTTGTCCTGGGTTTTGCTAAGTTGTTGCCTTAGAAATACCCCCATTTACAGATATCCAAATGTCCCCTCTATGGCCTATGACATAGAGTTTCCTCCCCTCCTAGATGCCCTATTGTGGGTGGTAAAGCAGACAATACTTTGCCCCCAGACAATTTTGACTTAATAGTTTCTTATACGGCTTAACCCATCCACAAGCTGCTTCTGTCTGCAGGGCTAGTTCTGGGAAAGCAAGTCCCAGATAAGTTTCCTTGTTCCCTCTTTCATTCCACCATTATAGATTAGCACCAAAATACAGTCACCAAAGTATGTGCAAGGGAAGGTGTTCTGTTCCCCCTGGAACAGGGCCAGGGACCAACAAAATTTGTGCAGGTTGGAGGGAAAAAATTAAGGAATTCCTTGATTCAAGAAAATAGAACATTAACACATAGGCACTATTCCAAATGATACTTATCATCATCTTGTGTCAGCTCATTCAGTTGTTGGAAATGAATCCTTGTTCTGCTTGATCTTGGGTTAGCAATCTCATGAACCCATCAGTTTCTCCGCTAGAATCCTGGAGACCTTGACTCTCCAATGGTTTGGTCTCCAAGTTATTTAAGCCATGACATCAGAAGGCTCTGCCCTCAGAGAACCTGGCACCATCCTATCCATGAGTCTCTGAGCTAGCCCTTTTTGTTGAAGACCTAGCATTCAGGCCTGTAGCTGATTGCAAGTATTTTGGGGGAAGCATCAGAATAAAATTAACTGTAGGTGATAAAAGACTTAAAATGGCCATGGTTAACTTAATTACTGTTTTATGAAAGTGAACATTCTGAGGACAGTTCATTAAAAAATAATGCAATTGAGGATGAAATTTGATGGCATCTGTGGCATATAACATTTTTAAAGAAGAACTGAAATTATGGCCAATAATATTATATTAGGATATCTCAAGGACAGTGATGACATGGACAAAAATCTAGGAACTTTATATACTATAAAATATAAATATATTTAAACATAATATATAATATGAAAGCATCTGGGGAAAGGGGCAGAAGGAATAACAAATACTAAGACCTAAATCAGGAGCAAGTCTGGCAGTTTGAGAATAATAAAGTTTGAGAATCAGAAACTGAATGAATAAGGGTCTGAGCTGAAGCAAATGGGGACACAGAGTTAAAAGCAGGCATGATGACAGATTTGTAGGCTATTGTAGAAACATTGACAGGCTTCTACTTTGACAGGCAGGAAGTCTTTGGAGGTTTTGCAAAGGGCAGTGTTATGGTAACTATTAATAAGATTACTCTCACTGCTGTATTGAGGGGGAAAAAGGCAAATCAGGGAAATCTTTTTGACTCCCAATAACTGATAGAAGAGATGAAGCTGCCTTAGGCCAAGGTGGTAAATGTGGTCAGAAGTCTTAAATTTGCAGTTGTATTTTGAAGGTTAAAGCAGTAAAACTGCTGATGGATTAGGTATGAAGTAAAAGAAGGATGAAGTTGTGGAAATTTGGACACTCCAGGTTTTTGACCTGAACATTTGTAAGGATGGAGTTGTCCAGTTTGCTGTTTGGTACCCATTCCTTCTATCTAAAGAAGGATAGAAAGAGAGAGGGATATCTAAATACTTTGTCTGCTTTTCGTTTTTTTGTTTTTCTCAAGCCAGTTGCTCTTTTAGGAGGTGCCTGAATATGCAATTAGCCTAAAGCTTATCTATCAATTAGGCATTGTATTAGTCTGAGGTTGCTCCTTGATTCTGACAATCTGTTATTTTAATCTTAATTTTTAAAGTTATTGTAACATGGTTGGGTTTTATTGATGTGTTTTTCAGTTTCCTTTTTAGCTGTCTACATTGATCTCATCTATTAGATGAGCTTAAATTCGCTTTAACTGATTTTAAACAAATCAGAATGTCCTTATGACATACTCTTAGGTCTCTATACCATTTTTGTGCCTGGGAATTATCAAATTTGTAATTAAATATTTTATTTTTTAAATACTACTTATGTCCCTTGCTAGAATATATGGGTGTCAGCACATCTATTCAGTCCTGTATCCCCACGTTAATGCATCAAGTGTGTAAGTACTCTGTCCTAGTGGGGGAGTGCAGTGCTGGGGAAAACTAGTCAGGCAACTTCTCATTTCAACCAATTTACCATTTTTATTCTCTAAGAGCTTCACTGCATTGAGGAACTTATTGTTAATGGTCACTGAGCATTTATTTCAATTTGGGGTTCCATTCTTCTAGTGCTCCCCTCTTCCATCCTCAAGTTGCCAACTAATGTTTGGCTTGAGGTGGTTCTAGTTTTCTTCTTCTCTCATTCCTTAATCTAATTAAGACAGCCAGCGCCTTAGAGGATGATATTATGGTAAGGTTACGAGAGAGAATATAGGACACCTAGTTCAACTGGAATTTCTGATAAGCCATAAATATTCTAATTGAACTGGATGCCAAGTGTATTTTATTGGCAGAATTCGGTAACCATATGTGATGGGGGCATTATATGCTTTCCTTCCCAATGGTTTTAGTCTCACGCTAACAGACAGGAAGACAATTAATCAATTTCCTGACATAACCCCTCTTGTGTCCCCCTACAAATATTCTTATGGCAATATTTAGAAAATTGATCTCCCTGGCTATAAAATACGCCCCTCCCACTTCTTGTCAAATAGACATAAAATCAGAACTTCTTCACTGAATGTAGTAGGGTACCATCTCAACCTTCCAGATTGTCTCGGTTACATAAGCCTTCCTGCCGAGCTGAACTCTCCTGTGGTTTTTCTGCACAGGACCCTGTCTAATACGATCAATAGGACCATGTATTATAGGGAAACAGTACCTTATATTGGCAGTCTCCTTTCTCATAGAGGTGTGAACCCCACAGGAGTCAGTGAGCTCCATTTTTCCGTCCACCGTTGTTTATTTGGGCTGTATTTTCTTTATGCGTAAGGAGATAAGAACAAGGAAATTGAAATTTCATAGGTCAAAATAATTGTTAAGTATTGTTCAATATTTTCAACCCCACATATTTTCAATCTAATGAATTATTCACTAATTCAATAAATATTTACCAAATGGCTAACACAAACCAAGAAGTGATTTCAGAATTATGAATACTATTGAATTGAATAAAATAAAGTAAGTAATGAAAAACAGGGTAAGTATTTTCAATACAAGTAAGAATTCCTAAGAATTATTTGGTGCATTGAGTTTTCTCTCCTAGAGTAATGCTGCCCTCCTGTGGCCCTACATTACTTCAGCATCCTTTGTTAAATTCTTGAATTGACTGTGCTACTTATGAAACAGCATGAAATATTTGCAGGTTAACATTTAATACAAATATAAGAATCCACATAAAGTAAAATCTCCTCTCATTTTGTATTTCAGGACATTGGTTTCTAGGAAAGTCTAATTTTTAACGTATTTTTTTTCTTTTAGGAAAAAAGCACCCATTAATTTGGGCATAGAACATGTGTACACGTGTGCACAAGTGTGTACGCAGTACCTGGGTTTTGCGGGAGCATGACTTGAGAACCACTGTACTATTTTTTTCTAAAATGAACTTGTGTACCAAACGTGTGGGTGTAACCCTCAACTCTTCTAAGAGAATAATGTTGCCATTATTTAAATAGGAACTATGAAAGGGAAGATTAGTGTCTAATATTTTACTAATAGTGTCTGTGAGTTGAAAGTTGTCCCACTGCTAGTAACCACTTAGCACCTGTGACTGGCTATACTTGTCCCAAGTGACCCTCCACCTTTGTAATGATAAGTGCATACTCTCTTCCCAGCCATGAAAACTGTAAAATTGCCTGAAATCTACAAAATAAGAAAAAGAATTTTTTCAGTTTTATGTTATAATTTACATGGAACTTATTCTAGAAGTTGACTGTGGTGGTCTGAAATGGCACGTGCCGCCAGAAAAACATGTTCTTAAACTGAATCCATTCTTATAGTGTGAACCCATTGTAAGTAGGACCTTTGATGAGGATACTTCGTTCAAGGTGTGGCCCACCTCGGTCAGGATGGGGTGTACTCCTAATACTGGAGTGATTTATAAGTGGAATGAAGTCTAGACATAAGAGAGAAAGACATAGGGAGCATCAAACTACAAACCAATGGAATCTGGAAAAGTAGGGAGAGACCAGGAGATGCCACCACGTGCTTTGCCATGGGACAAGATAAGACCCAAGGATCTTCAGCACCCAGCCCCAGAATGCCACAGTCTAGAGGGAAAAAGAGTCACCTTGATGATGCCTCGATGTGGACTTTCTCTAAGCCTCAAATCATAAGCAAATAAATTTCCATTGTTTAACCCATCCCTTTAAATTGTATTTGCTTGGGCAGTCTAAGAAACTAAAACAATAACCCTCTGATGCGGGAATCTTTCCTGCAAAGTCTTGCAGGGTCTGTCCAGCAGAGCCTGGGATGGTACAATGAAGTTACTCATAACATGGAGGTTGAGAGAGGTCAGGGGGAGACCAGCTGAAGAAGCTGTGCTCTCGAGCTGATCCCCAACATGGTTTTTATTCTCTTTTTCACATAACAAAATGTTGGGGAGTAGGTGCAGGGGAGCAGGCCACTATCTTGCCCCTGGGGGTTGTAAATAACATCATAAGAATTCCAGGTTGATAATGGGGTAGCAGGATTACAGAAACAATTAATAAGGTGGCGGCAAAGGTCTAAGATAACAGAGCAAGACAAGAATGCTAATGGTAGGAACAAATAGTGGAGAATTCTCTGTGTGGGCAGAGAAACAGGCCTCCAAACTATTTCTTAGATGTGAAGATTAGAGGGTTCCCACACTCTGAGAGAATGCAATGTACTTGTCTTTTTCCTAGAAGGTCAATGAGCCTGTGATCAAGTAGGCCCTTTACTACCTTGACATGTTAGTAGCAGCTTTAGATGTTTTATCTTTTATCTTTTTAAAAATTCCTTGTCATTTTATCATCTTTTTCTCATGTTTGAGATTCACTAACTGAAATGAATTTGAAGTCTTCATTTCTTTGTCACATATTCCATTTGCAGAAAAGCAAAGAACTCTAAATATATTGAAATGTGCAGGAATCAGGAATCGAAGAAATCTCTCCCTCAGGTAACACATACTTTGGGATAATAAATACCAGTAAAAACTAATTCATTGCACTGGTCTGGGTGTTAGTCTCCATTCAGCTTCATTACTGAAACTCTTAACTCCTCCTTTTCTGAGGAGTTTCCTGCAGCTCATTGTCACCCAAAGTCACTGTTTTAGGTTGCAGATTCTCCGATGTTATTATCTGTTTTTACAGTTACATCCTCTGCCTTGAAAATATACCAGCGCCTCATCAGAAGTCTTCCATTGGGAGGTTGCCAAGTGTTCCTCTCTCTGTTGTTCTCTTCCCTGTCACAGGAGTGCCCCGCTCTGACTCAAGCCACCAGCTGTGTCGCCCGTGGGCTGTGTTTCACTATTCCTACCAGGGTTCCACTTGGTGCTGTAATTTAGGCCTAGAAAAGTTAAGGTTGAATTAGACCAGCTTACAATAGTCATTATCTAAATGATTACAACCCTTTTATATTCTAACTGATTGTATGAAGGGAACCACAACTCCTTAAAGAAATAGACTCAAAATTCCTGTACTTAATACAAGATAAGTTGTTTCTCACATAACAGTGCAAGTGGGTGTTCTTGATTGACAAGCAGCTTTCCTCACACACTGATTCAGGAACCAATGCTTCGATCTTCTTGTGTTCTGAATGCCTAAATTCTGGTCATAACTAACCAAAAGTGAAAAAGTGCTTGGAGAAGTTATATTACTTCTAACCCGCTGTATCCCAGAATGACATTATTTCTGCACACTTTCTATTTTCTGTCATATGGCCCCATTTAGTATGTAGAAAGCCCCAATAACTTCCCCATGGGGAGAGATCTTGAAGGAGCCTTAGCACTTTTGTTTCCAGCAGATAGATC
>PVKH010016912.1:0-15583 GCA_004027955.1 Chaetophractus vellerosus | reverse complement strand
CCCTCCGTAGAGATCTGCTATGACAACTCCGCAGTCTCACCCTCTACTCTCTGGGGGAGAAATTGTAACAGGATTCACCCACTCGGGACCCGCGGGCGGTGCGCGACAAATTCCACAGTCTGGGTGTGTGATGACTGAACCTACCGGTGTATGCCCACAGACAACCGCAGCATTTGCTATCTGGCATGGCCGGTACCATCACTCTCTGTATACGGAAGTGAGCTGCCCAATGGGCCTCCGTGAGTTAAAAGAGCAATACAGGCATTGCCCGTCTTGCTTTCCATGGGGATAGTAGCCAGCACAGCCACCGCCGGCGCCTCCTTCATAACCGGTAAACAGGGCCTATGCCAACTAACATCAGCAACATCAAAGGACCTCAAGGAAATGACCGGGGCACTCTGTGGCATACAAAAACCAAATAGATTCACTGGCAGAGGTGGTCCTGCAGAACAGACTAGGGCTGGACTTGCTCACCACTAGCCAAGGGGGGATATGTCAGGCACTGGGAGAGCAGTGTTGCTTTTACGCGAACTCCTCCGGGGTAGTCCGAGATAAGATTGCCATCCTGAAGGAAAGAGCAAAAAGCCGTCGTAGCCTGTCCCAAGAAAACTCTGCAGGTGCCCCCTGGAACTGGGGTCTCAGGCAGTGGGCTCCCTGGCTCATGCCACTAGCTGGGCCGCTACTAATAATAATCCTAGTAGTCGCTCTTACTCCATGCCTGGTAAATACACTGGTCAGGTTCATTGAAACAACAGTTTCTAGAGTGACAACCACTAAGATGCTCAGCCTGAGGGGCTACAGGCCCCTGGAAAATGATGATGCCCTATAGAAATAAAGGGGCATCAGAGGGGGGGATGATAATGGAATTTTGGGACCCCAATCCCCCCTTAAACGGAATTCAGAGCCTTAAGAAAACAAACGGTCTCACACTCCTCTCCCTTTCCTTCCTCTATCTCCTTCCCCAGGCCATCATTAGCAAGATAAGCATAGCAGCATGTGTCTTTGAACTAAAAATTTGCAACTCAAAACCAAGGATAACTCTCTTTCTTATGACCCTGAGCTAAGACTTTAGGCACCTGCCTAGCTACTAGGAATTTTATCTCTTTCACTTAGCAACCCAGGAGCGGAGCCAATGAATAGAAACATATATAATCCCATGAAAAGTGTTGGGGGGTGCCCAGAAGAGAGAGATTTTTCTCTTTCTGGGTCCACACGTAATAAAACGTTTCTCTCCACCTCCTCTGAGTGCTGTTTGATTTATCTGAGGTCAATTTTCTGCTACACAGTCTGTACCAGCTAAATGTACCTGCAGTTACCTGGATAAGATGGTATAGGGCCCATCAGCTTCCTCCCTGCTAGAGTGGGGCTGAAGCCTAGGCTAGGGCTGCAGGCCAATCTGGGTGAAAGAAACCAGCCAGCCTCTACCATCACTGTGATTTCCAGTCAGCCCGACTTCCCCTTATGCTAGGGGTGGAGTCAAAATGGCGGCTACCGACCTCCTTTTGACTTGGAGAGGGTCACATCTTAGCTGTTCTTAGGGTTATACATTAGCTAGCCAAATTCACCAATCAGTAGCTGAAATCTGTGGCCAACCATCTCTTCCTCTCCTGTTTTGGGGAAATGGGGCTTCCAATTCCTGCCACAGAATAGCTCCTGGGGTGCTTGCGCTGCCAAAGTAGGATGAGCGCTGGCCTCCGGGGTGTAGCCTGTAATTTCCCGGAGAGGCTGGAGCAGCTCCCCCCAGCTTCCTCCCTGCCCCAGGTGGGCCTGGGGCTTAGGCTAGAGCTACAATCTGATCTAGATGGAAAAAGCCTGACCCTACCAGAACTGTGATTTTCAGTCAGCCCCGCTTCCCCTCATGTCAGGTGCAGAGTTTATATGGCGGCTACTGGCCTCTTTATGACTTGGACAGGTTCAAACTTTAGGTGTTCTTAGGATTATACTTTAGCCTGCTCAATTTACTAATCAGAAGCTGAAGTTGGTGCCCAACCGTTCTTCCTCCCCTGTTTTAGGGAGTGCAGCTTTCAATTCCGGCCGTGGAACAGCTCCCGAGGTGGCTTGTGCCTCCAGTGGAGAACAGTAACCAGCCTCCGTGGCAGGAGTGCACTACTTACGAATCTTCTCTGCACATGGGCAGTCTCCTCCTTCCATTCTTAACCTGGGTTAAGTTAACTTATTTTTAAGCATCCGTATTCCTTGCATTTAGATAGAGTGAGTCATTTTACTCTATCAAGAGCAAAAACCAGCCTTATCCACTCCTGGACTTGTGGAGGAGAAAGAAACAAGATGACCCCAACTATCTTCACTGAGAGCTGACCTTTTTAATAATACAGAAGAAATCAAAATAATGGATCTTGGTTCTGATTCAATTATGAAGAAATATGATTTAATACTTTGTATATGGGTATTTCTTACTTTTAAAAGATATCTGATGCCTACATACATCAGACTATTGGCTCACTAGTTAAACTGGGTTTGTTGGATGTTAATGCATAATTGTTGATCTATCTGGAACACGTGTCACTATATGTAAGTTTACTTATTAAAGCTGGGAAGGGATCCATCAGAGAAAAGAATTATAGAGCATAATTTGAGCAGTAATTTTCTCTTTTTAATGGAGTTCTTGTATTTCTACAATTTTGTTTATTTCCATTATTTCTTGCTCTTGGTAATTTGAAATGCTTCTGACATTTTAGCTGATGAAATTTGTAATGTCATTTTCCAGAATCTGAAAAATGATTATTATAGGCTCTGAGAAAGATGTGAATTTCTTTGTTTTATGATAGTTAAATCCTGCATGTCCCTTTACGTGTGGTTCATTTTATTTTCTTGCAGAAAAGTCTAAGCTATGTCCAATTCTGTTCTAGAAATGAACATTAGTTACTACTCGTGTGTGTGTGTGTGTGTATGTGTGTGTGTATGCACCTCTGCAAGGTGGAAAGGGGCATTTGAATTTGGAGTTATTTACTTTGTCAGGTTCAAGTAAGGGTCAGCTTATTGCAGAAGGAGCCCAAATAGATTCAGGGACGAGCTTTTAGCTGCTTCGCTCAAGTGCAGAGAATACTCAACAGTTAGTATCAGCAGAAGGATACACACTTCTGCTCTCAGATTTCAGCATTTTTGCTATTGAAGTGTTCTGGCTGAAAATTGCATGTTTCACATTCTGGCTTATTTTCACAGAGCTGCAGCGACCAGAAAAACATATTCAAAATACTCCAATTAGCTGCTGGTGTGTAGGAATCTAATCTAATGCCTTGTGGAGGAGCTCTCCTCTTTGCCCACAATCTTTCTTTCTCACAAAAGGTAGAGTGTCACCATTTCACATACTAGCATCAATTAGGTGTTTATACATTTTGACTCACTCTATTAAGGTAGCATTTGATAGGTGCTTTGCTGAGGACAATGAAAGTGTTTATTCAAGCAGGTGATGATGTAAATGGCATTTCGTAAGCTCCTATTTCTCCAGAACAAAGTTCTGAAAACATATTAGTTTACTGATGTTCAATGTGGCTTTCAAGGATTGTTAAAGAATGTTTTGATAAATCGCTCTTATTTCAAGTTTTCTAAGTCTTGCCATAGACCTCTGCATCCCAGCTTTCTCCATCTTACTTTTGTAGTAATTTATGTTGCTGCTTCTAGAAAAATAAATGAATCTATTTGGTATCTTAATGGAACCATCATGCCAGTGCAACAATAACTCTGTTTGTGATTTATAAATATATGACAAAATCATTCTATGTAGTCATAGTCATTTCATCTTATTCTCCTTATGGAAAATATGAGTGGGATAAACTATAAAACCCATGCTCAATAATGTCACTCTGACTAAAATATGTTCAGAATAGGAAAACAATAACAATGTACTTGCTGGAATTGAATTTGTATTTAATGACACGGGAGCCAGGGATCCTTGGTTGTCTGATTTGAAATGGTAGGCCACAAGCAGTGTTAAAATTTAAGTTTGAAATAGCTCTGTTATCAATGACAGTTTGCAGCAGCATTACTGATGTGGATATATAGTAGGTTATTAAAATATTTATTTTGCCAGCGGGATTTTCATTCCTGATGTTTTGATTATAGTAAGAGCAGTAATCTTACAGTTCTCCCTTTGGGTATACTAAAATTCTTCCAAGCAAACGAGAACCATTATAGAGTTCATATAAGCTGGGCAACATTTAACCGCTGTAGAGAAACGCAGTAGCTGACACTGAAATTTCTTATCTCCCCACCTCACTTCAGCTGTTTATTTTCCACTCATGTTAATGTTAATATGCGCCAAGGAAACTTTGTTGTTTCTTGATAGTTTGCATTCTAGCCAGAGGAATATCTATTCTCTGAATGTTGAAGAAAGGACTTATGTACTATCTCCACATTCATTTCCTTTAAAATTAAATGAGCTATCTTTTCATTGCAGAAGTGATTAAAAGTAAATTGAAGCTTACATGTACTTGTTGAAATATCAGATCACACATACAAACAAACATGGTTTAGTAGACTCATGTATTAACTGTGTTAATTGACTCTTATGGAGCATATGTAATTCATTCATTCCTTCATTCATTCATCCACCCTCCCTTTAGCATTCATTATATACTTGTAATGGGTGCAGGTGGTATTTTGGTTGCTTTTAACCTGGTACATATCATGAGGGCCAAGTGAAAAAGCTAGGAGCTCTCTATTTTTTATAAACACCACTTTTTATTTCCAAAGGACACACAGACTGTGAAAGATATTGTAGATGAATAGTTTTACTATTACAAAAGGCCACAAATTCTTCCATGCCTAATTCTACATTGTGCATGTTGTGGAAATGATTGTATAGGATAGCGATGTAACCTTTAATTAAATAAAACAAAATACCATGTTTTCTGTAAATTTGAATGAGAATGCCCTTGTTCATGTTGGAAACAAGAGTTGTGGTGGTTAAGAACATGGCACTGGACTCATCTGGGCTAGGCTCAGAGCCTGGGTTTTTATAGGCAGTGACCTTGGGAAATAACTTAATAGTTCCTGAACTCCTTCTATTAATTTGAATAATGAGAATGATCATAACAACTTGCTCCACACGGTTATATGGAGATTGAAGGAGATCATGCATGTATAATTCTTAGCATAGAGCCTGGTCTAAAGTAAATCCTTAGTACATGTTAGCTATTGTTGTTATTACAGGTTCAGCATACATATGAAAATTCAATTACTTAGCAAGCAACCTCAAAGGGATTTTCAGTTCCATTATTACTTAGTTCATACTATTTAAACTTTTCATTTGAAAGGATCAGGAAATATGACAACCATGGTAGTAGCATCACATAGAAATGTGGTGTTATGTCACATGTACATGTGCTGATATGTCAAAATAGTAAATTAAAATGACCTAATGAGTGTTTTTTAGAAAACATGATGTTGTAGTCATTGATTTCAACATAAATGGTTGACAGTGGGGATTTATTTCTTCATTTCTTCCATGTACAATAATTTTCCCATTATAAAATATTCTAAAGAGAATAATTAAAGATAAGTAGTCACAGAATTTATTTTATCTTAAAATGGCTTTTTAATTAAGCTCTTACCTTGACTTATCTGGCACTATTTCTGTAGGTACATTTCAAACAGTAGCATGTGATTGAGAACAGTAGGAAGGGAGAATGTGTTTCCCTTGGGGAGCTCAGATTATGCCAGTGAAATCACATATATTCTTTAAGGTTCTTTAAATTTCAACTCAAATATTATCTCCACCCTGATATTATCTGTAATTAACTTCTTTTACAAAGTTGCTGTTTTTCATTTGTACTTCTTTGACTTCAAGGCTAGAGATCAAACAATTCTTAATGGGTTTTATGGCGCCATCTTTTGATAATTTATATATAGTGTAAGTAGATGTGTTTGTGCATTATTTTTCTAACTTGCTTCTTAAACGATTTGAGAAGAGCACATACAAACAGAACTACAGCAGTCAGGATGTTAGAATGAGACCATCTTATCTTAGTTTTGTTCAAAGCATAAAAAAGTAAATGCAAGATACCCAAGTGAGTGTGAGAAATTTACAAAGGAGTAGTGTAGAGAAACCATTCCTTGCCTCTCTACCAAGGGACAGAAGCCTGGGGTGTGACTACCAAGGAAACTTGGAAGGTAAGACAAGGACTGACTAGCCTAAAGTGGTAGGGGAGCTGAGAGGATGATTCTGCTCTGATATTGGCTAGGACACTTGGAGATTGTCAGTTCATGAGATATGTTTCCCATTGGTCAGACATGTCCATATAGGAGAAAGTAAGTGAATAGTCATTATGGGTCTCATCTCCTAGGGCCCTCTGCAAGGAATATGGGTCTTTATGACAAAAAGGATGATTGCCCAGGGATTGAGAAAGGGATCTTTGGGATCTAGGGCTAGGCCCAAAAGTTCTTAGACATGACAGCAAAAGCACAATCTGTAACAGGAAAAATTTATAAATTGGAATTCATCAAAAATTTAAAAACTCTTGATCTGTGAAAGACCATAGGTTGATCTGTGAAAGACCATAGGAAGAGGATGAAAGTCCAATTTCAATCTGGGAAAATATATTTGCAAATCATATATATGACAATGAACTATAGTCCAGAGTATATAAAGAATTTCCAAGATATAATAGTTAAAAAGCAAACAAACCACTTAGGAAATGAGAAAAGACACAAACAAACATTTCACCAAAGAGGATACTGGAAATACTCCCATGCAAAGATGTTCAAATTATTTAGTGATCAGGGAAATGCAAATTAAAAATAAAGAATGAAAAGTCACTATCAACTTATCTAAATAGCTTAAGTAAATAGATAAATAAATAAATAAATAAACAAAAACACTAACAGCATCAAATGTGGTGAGGATGTAGAGAAATTAAATCTGCTATACATTGCTGGTGGAATATGGTACAGCCACCCTAGAAAACAGTTTGACAATTTCTTATAAAAAAGAAACATGAACTACCATACAACCCAGCGATTGCTCTCTTATCTCAAAGAAATGAAAACTTATATTCATAAAAACCTGTACAAAAATATGCATAAAAGATTTTCAATAGCCAAAACATGCAATTAATCTAGATGCCCTTCAATAGGTGAATGGTTAAGAACTGGTGTTACATCCATTCCATGAAGTACAAAGAAATGAACAATTGATACATGCAGCAACCTGGATGAAGTTCCAGGGAATTATGTTGAGTGAAAAAGGTGAATCTGTAAAAGTTTCATACTGCTTGATTCCATTTACATAACATTTTAAAAATAAAGTTCTAGAAATGGAGGACAGATTAGTTGTTGCCAGGGTGTGTTGGGTGAGAGCCAGGGGTATGGACAGACTGATGTGGATGTGGTTATAAAAGAGCAACATGGAATATCCTGTGGTGATGAAACTCTTCAGTATCTTGACTGTAGTGTTGGATACACAAGCCTACAGGTGTGAAAATTATATAGAACTAAATACACATATGTACATACAAAGGAGTGCAAATAAAACTGGAGAAATTCAATTAAGATCAATGGATTGTACTTTGTACCAACATCAATATTCTCCTTGTATAATTTACCATAGTTTTATAAAATGCTGCTGTAGCAGTTTGGCAGTTTGATGTAGTTATGAATTCCAAAAATCGATAATGGATTATGCTTGTAAACTGGTCTGCTAATACCTGGGCATGATTAAGTTATGATTAGGGTGTTGAGTGGGCCACATCAGTAGGGTGTTGAGCCCCACCCCTTAGTGGGTGGGGAATCAAAGATAAAAGACATTGCAAAAGACAGAGTTGTAGTAGTTTTGAGTTGGAGTTTTGATGCTGGGCTCTGATGCTGAGATTTAATTCTGGAGCCCCAGGAGTGAACACACCGAGGAGCTTGGTCATGAGGAAAGAGAAGACCCTGGGAAGAGAAACGAGCCATTCATCTGACAGTTCACAGCTGGCCTTGTGCAGCGGCAAAGCCGAGAGAGCCTCATAGTCTACAGCCGACCTTGTGGAGGAAACAGAGGAGCTAAGCCAGGAAAGAAACGGAGCCCTGGGAAGAGAGGAACCCAGGAAGCTTGAACCCTGGCAAACGCCGGCAGCTGTCTTGCTCCAACATGTGGCAAGGAAGAAGCTTATGATTTATGGCCTGGTAACTGTAAGCTTCTACCCCAAATAAATACTCTTTATAAAGAACAACCAACAGATTTCTGGTATTTTGCATCAGCACCCCTTTGGCTGACTAATACAGCTGCCATGAGGGAAAACTGGGCAATGTGTACACAGGATCTTTCTGCATTATTTTTTAAACTGCACACCAATATGAATTTTCACATGTATTAATTAAAATTTCATTTAAAAATGATGGTCATTCCGAAGCAAAGTTTCAAACTCAGCAATCATGAAATCTAGATCAATCTCCCTTTTTTCCCCAAAGATGAGACTGTTTCTGCCTATATAACTGTTATCTTCCTATGATAATAGGACTTTTTCTTTATTGTATGCATTTTTTCATGATGATCATGTTGCAACTGATTTGATTACAAACACTTCAAATATTTTAAAAATATTTCAAAAAATGCTAAATACAAAAAATATGAATGCCTACCTCTCACCTCCATAGGTTATGACTTAATTGGTATTGGATGTGCCCTGAATGTTGAAATTTTTTAAGGATTCCAAAGCAATGCTAATGTGCAAGAAAGTTTGGGAACCTCTGAGCGATACCATCATCCTTTTTTAAACTGTCCTTACTCACCTGCAACAAGAACAATTTCCTAGTCATTAGTGAGCTTGCTAATTTTATAAAGAGATAAAACCAAACCCCCATTTCTTTCTGTAAATAGAATTACCAGGTCAATTCCAGAAAGCTTATAATAAGGCTTAATGGTGCATGAATTTGCTCAGTTAAAGATTCTTTAAAATGGAACTTTATGTTAAGATGTGTCTAGTTTACTTAGTAATATGTTTAATTTAAAAATATTAGCAAATTTGTAGAAAACTAGTTAATATCCAAAACCTATGGGGCAATTAATTTTGATCAGGATATTAGAGGAAGGAAAACGGCATTACATAAACAGCAGTATCCTGAGAAAACTGATATTTATCTATTTCACTTATTCATTAAATCAATTCCTTTATTCAGCATTCACTTGTTCATATATTTGTTCATTCTCTTTGTCAATGGCTCCTATGTGCCAGGTCCAGTGCAAAATAATGGAGGAGAAAAGAGATGAGACCATCATTGTTTCTTTAATTTTTGGAAATTCTCTTAACTTTTTGCTTAGGAATTCTATTTAATGTAAATTAACCAAAAGAAATAATCAGAGATAAGCACATAAAAGAATGTTAAGCAGAACATAATTGAAGCAGAAATTTTAAAAAAGATATTTGTAAATTATAATAAATTATAATAATGATGATAATAATTATAATAAATATATAATATATAAATATATATAATTATAATAAATCCATGTCCTGAGATATGGAGGGGAGGGATTAACACTTTTCATTTTCATAGCACTTCAGTATTTAAGTAAATGGGAACAGTTTTGTGATTTAAAAAATAACATTAGTTTTCAATTTGTATCAAATATCATATTTCAGGCATTTTGATAAATGTTTTACCTATATTATTTCATTTTATTCCTCACAACAACCAATTTTGTAGGTTTTATAAGCCTCATTTTCTATGTAAGAAATTTGAGGAAGAGAAAAATAAAATAACTTGCCTGATACCACATACCTATTAAATAACTGAGCTTGTTTTTTAGATCCAAGACATAGACTAATTTTTCAAGAGAAGTTGTAGGTTTACAGAAAATTCATGCATCAAATACAGGGTTCCTTTATACCAACTTATTATTAACGCTTTACATTGGTCTGGAACATTTGTTACAATTGATAAAAGTACATTTTTAGCCTTAACTCCCTGTTCCCTACTCTTACCCCATCCCTGATAAACAATATTCTAGTTTCTGACTATATGAGTTTTGTTTATTCTAATATTTCATACCAGTGAGCTTATACAATAGTTGTACATTTGTTTCTGGCTTATTTCATAGCCATATACTTTTTTTTTCATTTAAAAAATGTATTGAAGTATATCACTCATACATGTACATACATCAGCAATAAGTGTACAGTAAAACTTATGAACTTACTAAACAAACATGCATAACATCACATAGGGCTCCTATACATCACCCCACCACAAACATCTTGCATTGTTGTGAAACATTTGTTACAAATATGAAAGCATCATCAAAAATGTTACTACTAAATGTACTCCATATCTTACATTTGGTGTATTTTTCCCCCAACCTACCCTTTATTTTTTTTATTCATAAACCACACAATTTATCTAAAGTGTACAATCAATGACATTTCATATAATCACAGGGTTGTGCATTTATCACTTCAATTAATGTTCGAGCATTTTCATTACTCCAAAAGAGAAAAAAACAGTAAAAACAAAAACAAATGAATGCCCAAAACCCTACCCCTTAGTAATCATCTCTCAACCTCTCTATCCTTCCCCTGCCATACATAACTGCTTACCCAGTTGGACCTCCGTAATTTATTTGAATTCATATTTCCCATAGATGGAGTCAAACACTATGTAGTACTTTCTGTCTAGTTTCTTTCACTTAGTATGCTTCCTTTTTTATCACTGATGGAAGATTATTAATACATTATTATACACTATTGTCCTTAGTTTGCTATGGTTGTATTTTTGCCCAAATATCACCCTGGCATTTGCCAGGGTGATATTTGGGCAAAACTACATTTGTTCTGTTTCAGAGAAAAACATTCTTATAAATGCACTATTAACCATATTCATATTTCACACAAAGGTTCGCTATGCTATACAGTCTCATGTTTTATTTCTTAGTTTTCCTTCTAGTGATATACCCATACTTAGACTTTCCCTTTCAACCACTATCATACCCATATGTTAGCACTACTAATTACAAATCCTATGATGTGTTTCATCTTTGCTATTCACTTCCAAACATTTACAAACAACTTTTTACTTATTCTGCAGAGATTAAACCTCACCTTTCCATTCTCTAAACACATTCTAGTCTCTGGTGATTTATATTCTAGCTATTAACACCATGAGTTTGCTCATTATATTTAGTTCATAATAGCAAAATTATATGATATTTGTCCTTTTGTGTCTGGCTTGCCTCACTCAAGATAATATCCTCTAGGTTCATACATGTTGACATATGTGTCACAAATTCATTTATTCTTACAGCTGAATAATATTCTATCATATGTGTATACCACAGTTGGTTTATTCATTTGTCAGTTTATGGACACCTGGGTTGTTTTCATCTTTTGGCAATTGTGCATAATGCCACTATGAACATTGGTATGCAGATGTCTGTTCATTTACCTGTTCTCAGATCTTCTGGGCATATACAGAATAGTGGTATTGCCAGGTTACATGGCACATCTATATCTAACTTCCTTAGAAACTGCCAAATAGACTTCCACAGTAGCAGCACCACTCTACATTCCCCCAACAGAGAATAGGCATTCCTATCTCCACATGTCCTCTCCAACACATGTAGTTTTCAGTTTTATTAAGAGTGGCCATTGTAGTAGGTTTGAAATGATATCTCATTGCAGCTTTAATTTGCATTTCTGTAATAGCCAGTGATGTTGAACATTTTTTCATGTGTTTTCCCACCATGTGTATTTCTTTTTTATAAACATGTCTTTTGCCCATTTTTTAGTCAGGTCATTTGTCTTTTTATTGTTGAACTATAGGATCTCTTTACATATCCTGGATATTAGACCCTTGTCAGATGTGTGATTTCCAAATATTTTCTCCCATTGAGTAGGCTGCCTTTTTACCCTCTTCACAATTATCTTTGAGGTGCATAAGTGCTTAATTTTGAGGAGGTCTCATTTATCTACTTGTTCTTTTGTTGCTCATGCTTTAGGTGTAAAGCTTAAGAGCCCCCCCACCCCCACCTACTACAAGGTCTTGAAAATGTTTCCCAACATTACCTTCCAGGAGTTCTGTGGTCCTCGCTTTTATGTCTAGGTCTTTAATCCATTTTGAGTTGATTCTGGTATAGAGTGAGATAGGGATTCTCCTTTATCCTTTTGGTTATGAATATCCAGTTCTCCCAGAACCATTTATTGAGGAGAATGTCTGTCCCAGAAAAGTGAACTTGATAGCCTAATCAAAAATCAGTTGACCATAGAGTTTTTTAGATCCATAGATTTTTGTGACCCAGCCTGTGATCTATCCTGGAGAAAGATCCATGAGCACTTGAGAAGAATGTATAACCTGCTGATTTGGGGTGCGTGTTGGAATGTTCTGTATATGTCTGTCAGGTTCAGCTTATTTATCACACTGTTCAAATTCTGTTTCCTTGTTGATTGTTAGCTGTTCTATCTACTGATCTGAGTGACATGTCAAAGTCTCCAACTGTGGTTGTAGAGATATCTATTTCTCCTTTAAGTTTTGCCAGTTTCCCTCATATTTTGGGGGACCCTGGTTTAGGTGCATAGATATTTATGACTGTTACTCCTTCCTGGTGATTGTCCCTTTTATTAATATATAATGACCTTTTGCATCTTATTACTTTTTTGATTTTAATGTCTATTTTGTCTGACACCAGTATAGCTACCCCTTCTTTCTTTTGGTTACTGTTCATATGAAGTATTTTTTCCACCCTTTCTCTTTCAGTCTATTTGCATCCTTGGGTCTATAGTGAGTCTCTTGCAGACAGCATATGGATGGCTTATGTTTGCTTATCCTGTCTGTCAGCCTATGTCTTTTGATTGGGAAGTTTAATCCATTGACATTCAACTTTATTACTGTAAAGTCATTACTACTTCAACCATTTTATCCTCTGGCCTTCATATGACATATCTTACTTTTGTCTGTCTTTTTATTCTTTTGATTACCCTTTCTGGTAGTCTTTACTTCTACAAGCCTCTTTCTCTTGTCTTTTCTTTTATGCCTGCAGGACTCCCTTTACTGTTTCCTGCAGAAGTGGATTCTTGTTTATGAATTCTCTTAGTTTCTGTTTATCTGTGAATTTTTAAAACTCACTGTCATATTTTGAAGGACAGTTTTGCCAGATAAAGAATTCTTGGCTGGCAGTTTTTTTCTCTTTCAGTATCCTGATTAAATCACACCACTGCCTGATTTCCACCATTGCTTCTGAAGAGAAAGCCACACTAAGTCTTATGTATATCCCTTGTATGTGATGTTTTGCTTCTCCCTTGCTGCTTTCAGAACTTTCTCTTTTTCTTTGGCATTTGACATTCTGAATATTATGTGTATTGGGATAGGTCTATTTGGATTTATTCCCATTTGAGTATACTGTGCTTCCTGAACACACATATTCATGTTTTTCATGAGAGTTGGGAAATTTTTGGCCATTATTTCCCCAAATACTATTTCTGTCCCTTTTCCCTCCTCTTCTTCTACTGCCATCACATGTTTGTTGGTCTATCATTCAACTACCTGAGTTCCTGCTTAATTTTTTTCCAGCTCTTCTGTCTGCTACATTGCTGATTTCAAATTTGCTGTTGTGTGCCTCTATTGTATTTTCAATCTCACTTATTGTAGCTTTCATTCCCACAAGCTCTGTTATTTTTCTATTCATCATTTCAAATTTTTCTTTGTGCTTGACCAGTGTCTTCCTAATGTATTTTATTTCTATAGCCATGTTGTCCTTTAACTCCATGATTTGTGAGATTTGTGTGAACTTCATTGATTAGTTTTTTCCTAGTCCTGTGTCTCATCAGGAGCTTTGATTTGTTCCTTTTCCTGAGTCATATCTTCCTTTATCTTAGTATGGCTTATAAATTTTTTGCTGCTATCTAGGCATCTGTAATAGTCAGCCACAGGGGTGCCTTTGGAAATATACCAAAGATTGGTCGGTCTTTATAAAGGGTATTTATTTGGGGTAGAAGATTACAGTTACCAGGCCACAAAGCATAAGTTTCTTCTCATACCAAAGTCCATGTGTTGGAGCAAGATAACTGCTGATGTCTGCAAGGGCTCAGGCCTTTGGGTTCCTCTCATGCCGGGGCTGCCGTTTCTCTCCAGGCTTAACTTCTGCTTTCTCCACAAGTTCAGCTGTAGACTATTGGGCGAAGGGCTCACTTCAACATCAGAACTGCTTCTCCAATCTGCTGCCTTTTGTCTAGCATTTTATACTTGAGACCACACCCACCGAGGGGTGGGGCTCAACGTCCCACTGATGTGGCAGTTAATGCCTCAATCACGCCCAGATTAGGAGATCACAAGAGTGATCCAATTTATATTTTTAGAATTCATAATTACATAAAACTGCCAAACCATTACAGCATCTAATTCTGATGCTGAGTTTACTCTGATGTTCAGTTTCTCTATCTTGCCTAAGCAGTGTGTGCTACTATTGTTCTTTGATTATTGGTTCAACCTTTTCTAGATCTTTAGGATTGCTCCAGTTTAACTGCTCAAAGCAGGGCTAAAGACCCAGTAATGGTATGCGCCCAGTTTCCTGGAGAAGGGGGCAGTAAAAGCATCAGCTTGCCTCTTTTATTTATTTATTACTATTTTTCCCTTATTTGTGTGCACTTTTCTGGCCTACCAGCACATTGTGCTCTTCAGCAGACCTCTCAGCTCAGACCCAGATGTTAGGGAGGAGTGCATTCACTGCCTGGGGAGGCAGTGAGGAAACAAAGTCCTCAAGGCAGGTCAAGCCTCACACACTAATTTACTCAGAATCTACCCTCTTCCCTTGGCCAGCCACATCCTCACTCCCTCTGAGTCCACAGCAAAGAGCTTAGGGCAGTAGGGAGGGTGTTTGAGAAGGCAAATCTTTAGCCCCCGGCAGGTTCTCTGGGCAAACAATGTAATGGCTCCAGCAGGCCTGGAAGTATGCTACCTCTCCAAGGCAGCGGACCAAGTTTGCTGGCAAAAATCAGAATTTGCTGTATGCTGTGTCCCTCTTTCTCCCATTTCTTGGGGAAGAGGACCCCTGCAATCCTCTCAGTTTGTAGCCTCTGGCCCAGGGCCAGAGGACCCAGTGTTGATTGTTCCAAATGGGAGGAGGAGGGCACCAACAACTTTCCTCACAGGATTTTTTCAGCCAGCCAAGACTCCTTTCCTTTCCCCCTCTCTTTTTGGGGTGATATTTAGCCTTCCCCTGGTGTCCTAAGCCCTAGAACAGTTTTCCAGAAATTTTCTGCCTATCCTCTAGCTACTTTTCTGGGAGAGAAGTGAGACCTCTGCCTCTCTAATCCTCCATGTTCCCAGAAGTCTCACAGTCATATACTCTTACCTATTACTCTAATATTAAGAAAGAATGGCAGAATATACAATTTCTTAAGCAGTAGAATACAAACTTAATTATGTAGACTATTTTATTTTGTGGAAATAGTGACCAATTTCTGCTATTCATTATTTTCATTCCTTTGTCTACTTTTCCGTATTTTATGTAATGAGCATGGGCTACATTTATGTTCAGTAAAACAAAATAAATATATAAGCCGATTACTTGTGCTCTCCAGGAGTTTCTCATCAATTTGCAGAGTAGTAAATCTCCTCTTTTTTACCTGCTTCAGGCTGGTGGTCTGCAGTAGGGAAG
>PVKH010016911.1:0-15195 GCA_004027955.1 Chaetophractus vellerosus | reverse complement strand
TGTCTGGGCCAAAGGAATAAGGAATATCCCATACTGTATGAATATGGTTGTCCAGAAAATGTAATGAGAATGAAGATACATCAAACTCCATACACACATTACCTATGTACTTCACACCACTTTCAAAAACCTATAGACAGTCAATGTGGATGAAACTAACAGCTGATTATCAAATAAAATTATAAAATAATTACCTTCAAAAGAAAGAAATGAAGTTCTCATACATACTACAGCATGGGTAAATCTTGAAAACATTATGGCTAGGTGAAATAAGCCAGTCACAAAAGGGAAAATATGATCTGATTCTACTTCCATAAAATATCTAGAATAGGAAATGGAAGAATAACTGCAAATTAACTACCTGTAAAGTTCAAGCGTATTAGCATAGTTCATTAACAGGTGACACTTCAAGTGTAGTACCAGCAATATTGGGATAAAGAGGAAGTTCAAAATATAAAATATACACTCTAAACTATAAAGCCGAACACTGAAAATGATTCATATATGTTTTTGAGTAAACATCTGAGAGTTTGTTTAGAGAATATACTTGAGAAATATGCTTTCGTTAAGCTTTCTATGCTTGCTCCTTTGAATAAAATGCTTTGAATATATTTGAATGAGATGATTAATAAATTACATGCTTTACATAGAGTTTGGTTTGTTGGTATACCAAAAAGGATAAAATGGCAAATTTTATGTTATATAAATAATATATTTTTTTAAATTTTAAGATGAAGAATAAGGGGAGCTATGTGGCTAAGTGGTTGAGCGCCAGCTTCCCATATATGAGTCCCCGGGTTCAATCCCCAGTCCCAGTACCTCACAAACAAACAAAACAAAAAACAAAAACAAAAAAAAAAAACCATAAGGGGGTGGGGATAAATAAATAAAATAAATATTAAAAAAGAAAAGATGAAGAACACACAGGTTTTGGCCTGAGTGGTGGGTAAGACTAAGGAGTAAAAGTTAGGGATTCTATTTTGAACATGTTAAATTTGAAATACCTATAAGAAATCCTAGTAGAAATATTAAGCAGGCAATAGAATGTATTAGTCTGGAGTTTAGGGGGAAAGATCAGGGCTAAGGATAGACATTTGGAAGTTACTAGTATATGCAGATGTATTAGTCAGACAAAGAGGTGCTGATGCAAAGTACCAGAAATCAGTTGGCTTTTATAAAGAATATTTATTTGGTGTAAAAGCATGCAGTTACAAGGCCCTAAAGAGTCCAACTCAAGGCTTCTTTCTCACCAGTCTGTGACCACATGTTGAAGCCAAGATGGCAGGTGATCTCTGCC
The DNA here is from genome assembly GCA_004027955.1 of Chaetophractus vellerosus. Lineage (NCBI taxonomy): Eukaryota > Metazoa > Chordata > Mammalia > Cingulata > Chlamyphoridae > Chaetophractus > Chaetophractus vellerosus. The sequence goes on along the minus strand of PVKH010016911.1, from coordinate 13,898 downwards.
TCGTCTCTTGGCCCTTCTCAGCTGCTCAGCTGCTCTGTTCTCTTCGGCTGTGAACTGTCAGGAAAATGGCTCATCTCTCTTCCCAGGGCTTTAGCTATTTGAGCCTTCTCCTTTCTGTCACATGGCAGGACCGAAATGACCAAGTTCTCTCTTCTGTGTGTTGTCTTGAGTGAGTGTCCGTTTATATCAGCCCACCAAGGAGGCGGAGACTTAACCTGAGTCACGCCTTACTGATGTGGTCAATTCAAAGGTCCTAAACTGATTTAATCAAGTAAACTTAAAACCTTTGAATTTAATACAGTCAAAGGGTATCACACCCAGAGGAACAGATCAGTTTACAAACATGATCCTTCTCTTTTTTGGGATTCACAAAAATAATCTCAAACTGCCCCAGGACAGTATTTAAAATCACTGGGTCTATCACCTAGGGAATGAGTATCAACAAAGGCAGGAGGTCTAAGTTTTACACTTGGAGACAGGTGTATCTTCCTCTTCTTTCCCCGGCCTTTATATTTCCCAGTTTTATTTTCTAATTTTGGCTCTTGATGACATTCTCTCTATATTTATAGAATACATGCTGATCCCCTTGAAGCTTTAATCACCTAACAGGTCTTTATATATTGAACATCATACAGCCGGCTGTCATTATCTTCAGGAAATAAAGCATGTGTGCTTATTATCTAGTTACCCAAAGTAAGAGTGTTATAGTTTGCTAAAAGCTACTAGAAGCAATATATCAGAAATGGGTTGGCTTTTACAATGGGAATTTATTAGGTTAAAAGCTTATAATTCTGAGAAAACTTCTTTCAGATGGTTCTTCCTATTTAAGGCCATCCATTAACACTGTCACCAAGTATGTTATCTCTCTCTTATGAATACCTGTCATAACCATTATTTGGATCAATCACATGGAATTTATTATATACTGCTTGTACTGTCAGCAAATATACATCTTTTTAAATTACTTTTTAATTTTCATCTAATATTTTGGAAATAGAGAAAAGGAGGAAAGTCATATAATCCCACCATGATTTAACTCAAATTTGTTAACGATTGGTTTCTTTCCATTTTTCCCCTGTGGGTGTAAATTTATATTGTTTTGTTATTATAGCAGTTCCATCATTTTATATATATATATAACTTTATATCCTATAAAAATTTAATATTATATCTTTCTTATTATCTTGTCTCCTAAAGCATTGTTTTATTTGCTGCATAGTATTCTATTATGTGTGCAGGTGTACTTCTCCTTCCTCTCTTTATAACCTTCTTCATTTCTTACACATGGAGATTACATTGTGGGTCAAACACACACATACATACACACACATGCCAAAAGGGTCTGGTTGCCCTATTGTTGTGCCTTAAAGGGAATAGAATGGGGGGCGGGCAGGGAATAGCCTTTCTGGGCATACATCTTAGGTCTCTTTCCACCCAACTATCCATCCCTCTCTTCACCCCAACTACTCTACTTAATAAAGTTCTAGTTTTTCCCACCTGCCGCCCTCATAAATCACCTTCCATCTATCCATCTCTTAATTCCATTTTTCCTTCCAAATGCTCAAAGTACTGAGGTAAACTAATTAACTGCTCTTTTCCCACTTTGAGTCCACCACAATTTACAGTATGTTTTCTGGTGGTACACACACTTATGCCAGCTGTTCCACATATCTTTATGTTTCAAAAACTGAAAAGATAGCCTTTTTTAATCCTCAAACTAATTGTGTAAATTTTTGTTTATGACAGTAATCTTATATATGGAGCATAAACTTTACAGCGAATTGATGTTTTGTATTAAATTTCATTTAATTTATCCCATAGTAAGAAAGAATAGCTTCAATTAATCTACACTTAGAGTTCTTACTTCTTTTATGATAAGAGCACTTGAAGATGATAACAAAAAGATGCTTTAGTCATTTGCACAAAACAACAGCAGCATGTATTTTTTAGCCTGTGTTTATATAGTGCCTCTCTTCTAGGAATTGACAGTGCTTGGATTAATATCTCATTAATTTTTGCTATACTCCTCTAAGGTTTATAGGTGACAAGTGTTATTGTGCTTCTTCATAAATATATGATAATTACTGCCTAGAAGTAAATATGTGTGCTGACTGCTGGGTTTGTAGACCAAGGAATCAAGGCCTAGTAGGGGTCAAGAAACTAACATGAGGTGGCAAGCCGTCAGTGGCAGTTATTGCCAAAAACCCTGCCTCCTTAAAACTTCTGATCTATTCACCATTTTCCCTCAAAGATAATTAAGGAGATTCTCCTCCTTTATTCTTACACTTAGAAACTATACCTTGAGCTTAATATTTTACGTATATTTATAGATTAGCTGTCATCTGCACAATATGAGTAATATAGAAAATTTTAAAAGGATAGAAAAAAATTATACTGGAAAGCTTATAATCTAGTTGATGAATTATGTATATATAATGTAATATCTAGATCAACCATTTTAAAAATCCATAAAAGAAATATACTCAAAAACAATAGAGATAAATCAAAATGGAATTCTACAAATGTTCAGATAATCCTCAGGAAGACAAGAAAAAAGAAAACACCGAATGAAAATACAGAGGGAACAAACAGAAAACAAAAAATAAAATGGCAAATTCCCATCCCAATCAAGATGGCTCCATCTCCTGACAGAACCTTTGAACAACAGCAAGAACTGGCAGAAACATCTTTCTCAAAGCTCCAGAAAACACTTAAAGAATTGCAGTAACAGGGCAAGCTCAAATTTTTTTAAAAAGGCTACTTAAAAGTGGTAGAATCTCGTGGCGCCTGGCTGGCGCCTCCCCTACCCCTCACAGACTCATTATAGAGAGAGCCCATTCTCCCAGTGTGGGGCATGTATGTCTGGTGATAGACTGAGAGACTCATCATCCCAGAACTTGCCCTACTTATAAAAGGTGGCTCATTGAGCTCACCTACAGAATGCTTTGGATAGCTCAGGGGTTTGCTAGCTATAGGTTATATACTGCAGTGTGTTGGACCATGAGGAAACTGTTTCCAAGGGAAGCAGGGACATTAGTAATGGGGGAATTCCCAGAGCCACACATACATGGCCCAAGACAAGTTGTATGCATATAACGGATCAGGGTGGCCCCTTTACTTTGGTGTGGAGCTATTCTCTAAACTTATCATATGGATAAGCCATGAAGGAGAATACTGACAGGTCAGTATTCAAAGACTAGGAAAGAGGTTTGGGTTTTTTTTTTTTCCTTTTCTTTTTTAGTTCTTGGCATTCGAGGAAAGCTCTTCCATAATACTAGCTGGATAAAAGCTTAAGAAATGGATGCCTCAGAATCTAAATTCCAGTGATAATATATTAAAATAGCAAAATGTTCAGGTTTCAACAAAAGAATACAGAACATGCAAAATCAGAAAGTGATGACCCAGACAAAGGGAAAAATTAAAACACTAGAAATCATAAACAAGGAGGACCAGACCTCAGACATACCAGGCAAAGACTTTAACAAAGTGGTCTTAAATATGCTCAAAGAGCTAAAGGAAAGCATGGGAAAAGAACTAAAGGAAATAAGGAAAGCAAAACATGAACACAAAGAGAATATCAATAAAAAGATAGAAATTATGAAAAGGAACCAAACAGAGCTGAAGACCAAGTAACAGAAATTTAAAATTGCCTAGAGAGGCTCAACAGCAAACTGAAACTGGCAGAAGAAAATGAATTTAAAGATAAAACTTTTGAAAGCATCCACTCTGAGGAGCAGAAAGAGGAAAGAATGAAGAAAAGGGAACAGAGCCTGAGAAACCTGTGGGACACAATCAAGCATACCAATATACACATTGTGGGAGTCCCAGAAGGAGAAGAAAGAGAGAATATTCAAAGAAATAATCACTGAAAACGTCCCAGATTTAATGAAAGATATGAATATATGCATCCAAGATGCTCAGTGAACTCCAAACAGTATAAAACAAAATAGGCACATACACACCGTGTTATAATCAAACTGTCAAACACCAAAGATAGAGAATTTTGAACGCCACAAGAGCAATGCAACATGTCACATACAAGGAAGATCCAATAACATTAAGTGGTGATTTCTCATCAGAAACTATGAAGGCAAGAAGGCAGTGGGAAGACATATTTAAGGCCCCTAAAAGTAAAAAATTACCACCCAATAATTTTATATCCAAACAAACTGTTTTTCAAATATGAGGTAGAGAAGACTTTCCCAGATAAACAAAACCTGAGTGAATTCGTCACCACTAGAATGGCTCTACAAGAGATGCTAAAGAGAGATCTGCAGGTTGAAAGGAAATGACACTAGACAAAAGATCAAAGGCTCCTGAAAAAATAAATATGTCTGGTGAGGGTAACAACATGGCTTAATACAAATGCCAGACTGTTGTACTTATGGTTTATAATTCTATTTTTCACTTCCTACAGGAGCTAAAAGGCAAATGCATATAAGTAATGATAAATCAGTGGTTTGGGACTCATAATGTACAAACATGTAATTTGTTTGTGTATACTATTGATGTTGAGTTATTATATAAGCAAACAAGATTGTTATAGATTTAGGATGTTAAATTTAAGCTCCATGGTAACTATAAAGAAAACATCAGAGAATATGCTAACTCATAGAGACAAAGTAGAGTATAGAGTACAGTTTGCCAGGGATAGGGGGAATGGAGAATTCATGCAAAATGGGTAAAAGGTTTCTGTTTGGGGAGATGGAAAAGTTTTATTTTTTGAAGGTGATGAGGATATTTTAACATAGTCAATGTGATCAATAACACTGAAAATATGCTTGGGAGTGGTTGAGATGGGAAAGTTTATGTGAATATATGTTCCCACAATAAAAATAGAGCAACTAAAGAGACAATGACAATTAAAGGCAATACCATTATCCTGGACAGGATCTAACAAGGAAAAGTAGAAGGCTCAAAAGGACATTATTGGGACATATGAAAAAATGGGATTTAGACTATAACTTGATATCAATGTTAAATTTCTTGAACTTGATAATTGCACTTAAGGTGGATTCATAAGTGCATTATCCTTGTTCTTAGCAAATGTTCATGGCACGACTAAATGTTCAAGGAGTATGATGTATACAACCTATACTCAAGCATTCAGAAAATGGGTGGATAAATAGATCAACAGATAAAAAGATGGATATATAGAAAGATAGATTGATAGATATAATGATATGGCCAAAGAGGCAAAATGTTAAATTGGTAGATCTGGGTATCTATGGGGATAGGGGTATGTTGGAGTTCTCTATATGAGTTTGTATTATTTTTTTTAACTACCCTGTAAGTTCAAAAGTGTTTCTAAATAAAAAGTTAGAAGAATGAAATAATATGTCAGTCATAAACCCTAACATATCAATAATTACATTAAATATACATGGTCTACTATATTCTAATAGGCAAAAACTGGAAACAGCAATAAAAGGAATGAACTATTTTCTATATGCAACAATTTACATGAATATCAAGGGCCTTGGGCTGAGTGAAAGAAAGCCAAACTCAAAAGGTCACATACTGTATAATTCCATTTATATAACATTTTGAAATGACAAAAACATAAAGATTTGAAAATATTAGTGGTTACCAGGGGTTGGGGGGGGGGGGTGTCTATAAAGGGTTAGCATGAAGGATATCTTTGTGGTGATATAATAGTTCTGTATCTTGGTTGAGTTAGTGGTTACATGAGTTTACACATGATGAAATGGCATAGAACTATGCTTACACATTATATCAATGTCAGTTTCTTGGTTTTGTATTGTACTATAGTTATGTAAAATGTCATTATTGGAGGAAACTAGGTGAAGAAGACACAGAACCTATCTGGACTATTTTTGCAACTTCGTGTAAATCTATAATTATATTAAAGTAAAAAGTGCTTAAAAGCACTATGCATATATAAAAACTAAATAAAAAGCTAGCCAACAATAATTTAATAGAATAGTAGTATTAGATGTATACAAAGTTTGAGAATATAGCATCAAGGAATAAAATTTTTAATGGCAGCGTTCTTAAAGGAGGTGAATTTTGAGGCTTTGGTATAATACTTAAATAAAAGAGAAAATGGCCATGGATTGGCAAAATGGAAGACAGCACTGAGTAAAGGAAAAGAGAAAAGGATATGTGGCTATTGATGTTTGAGAAAGATGATCTAGTAGATATGTGCTACTGAACTACAGAAGTGTCAAAACATATACAGACCGCTAGGGAAACCTAATAGTCATTAAAAAGCAAACTGTATATTAAATTTGCAGAGCACCACTTTAACAGACTCTTAGTAATGTCTCAAAAGGAGGAAGTTACAGAAGGTTACATATAAGGTATTGGGTATGCTAGTGTTAGTCATAGATGATTTTAGAGCAGTAAGAAAGGGAGATATGGATAGGACTTTATCAGAATATGTAATCTAGGTAAGTAGCTGGAATAGTCCCATTGGTCTTATCTTTGTGACACATGAGTCTATGTGGAGTTACTACTAAATTAAATTTTTCATATAGTCTTCTCTTAAAACATATGGTTTTGCCTGAGCTGGTTTAAAACAATTTAATCTAAGATGTTTTGTGTTGCATGTCATTGTTTGGCACAATTTGTCAGTTTTGCAAGTCTTATACAGTTTTACAAGTTATGATTTCAGTTACATTTTTCACTTCCTCCATTTCTGGTCACTTTACAGCCTAAATTAGACAATTATCTTCCAAATTTGTACTGCTGTTTAATGTGTCATCATTGCATTTCAGGTTTTCTGTGGTAGTCATTTTAATCTCTACAAGCATCATGCCTTAATGCTCTTTTTATTGGATGATAATTTGTTGAACCATATAGCATAACAGCAGATGGGCAGCAGCATTTAAGTCTTTGGAGATTATACATTTGGCCACTGCCATATGGACAAACACTAAAACAAAATTATCAAAGTACTTCGAAGCCATGGTTCTAGACTTCCAAATTTGGATATGAAAATGTGCCCTATAATAAATCTGGGTCTATCTGGATAACTGTAAGTGGATTTTTCCCTTAATTTGGGTATAAATTGTTCAACTTTCCTAGAGTCTGCAGAACTAGTCCCTGTTTGATCATTATCTGCTTCTGGCAATTCTCTAGAGCCACAAAGTCACTATATCACATGTAACTATTTAAACTTAAGTTAATTAAAATTAAATACAATTAGAAATGACAGGAGGTAAGATGGTGGAGTAGGGAGCTCCAGGTCTCAGGTCATTCTCCAGGGCCACTAGTAAACAGTCAGGAACTGTCTGAAACAACTGTTTGGGAGCTCTGGAGACCAGAAGAACAGTGTACACCATCCATGGAAGAGCAGAAGGAAGAAACTAATAAACTGTGGTAAAGAGCTATGAGTAGAACTTTCCACACAGCTGAGGCTGGTGCCCATTCCCCCTCTCACAACAGGATGCCTTGGGATTCAGCCCCTGGCTGGAAATAAAAGTCCTCTTCCCCCCCAAAAAAGGAGGGGCACAGCCAAACACTGATCAGAACTTTTGTTTAGCAAGCTCAGATTGCTGGGTCCCAACTCTGAGGGCAGCTATAATTTCTACCTGCCCAGGACTAAAAGGAACTGGCAACTTCTGTTTCAACCCCACTCCCAACAAGGGTGTGAGAGGGGGTGATTAAAAGACAGTGCCTTGTTGGTGCTGTGGGAAACAGTTTGCTGAAAGGCAGCTCTTCTCAAGAATGGATGGGGGTACAGCTAAGCACTGATCATGGCTTTTGATTAGTGAATTTGGATCTCTGGGTTCCAGCTCTGAGGGCAGATACAGTTTCAACCAGCCCAGGACAAAAAGCAGCCAACAGCCTCTGTTTCAACCCCACCCCTGACAGATAAAACACAGTACCTTATTGGGGCTTTAGGGAACAGTTTGCAGAAGGGTGGCTCTTTCTCAAGAATGGAGGGGAAGGGGGAAAGACCAAACACCAATTGTCTACTTTTGATTAGTGAATTCAGATCACTGGGTCCTGACTCTAAGCTATGATTTCAACACACCCCAAACAAAAGTAGTGGGCAGCCTCTGTTTCACCAACCAGGTCCCCAACAGGGGCAGACTTATTGAGACTTAAAGGCACAGTACCACAATAGGATTGCAGGGAACAGTTTGCTGAAGAGCACCATCTGCTGAGCAGTCCAGGAAAGCACAGACTCAGAGAGCCATAAGAAAGAAGTTTGGCATCCTTCTGGGTCTCCTCCCCAGGGCACTTTGGAACCAGTATATACTCCCTTCATGGTCCCTGACCCTTGTTTTGAGTGGGAAATACTGATTTGGGAAGGTCCTCTCAGGAGGGACCCTCTTCCCAGAATTTGCCCTCCAGGCAAAAGCAGCTAAAAACAATGAAAGGCATGTTTTTAAAACTATAGAGGCAAATAAAAAACAAACAGAACAGATCAACATTCCCAAAGAAGGAAGAGGGGAAAGGAAGCTTTCTCCTGGGGGTGAAGCATTTGTACAAATAGTGAAATCTCAAAAATTTTACCATGTATCCAAGGCAAGAATCAAATGAATAAGAGCTGAAAAGATCTAGTCAAACACAGGCTATTCTAAAAGTCTAGAATAAGTTGAACCAAGTGTCAAAGAAGAGCATTAGCACAAAGCCAATCAACAAAAAATCCCTACGCAAGAAAGAGAAACTGACCTCCAGAGTAAACCCATCAAGATAATCAGATGCCCAGGCACCAGCAAAAATTAAAAGCCATACTAAGAAACTGCAAAATATGGCCCAGGCAAAGGAACAAATTAAACTCCATAGTAGACACAGACTTTGGAACACCTAATCTAAGGTCTTCAAACACATCTCCTAAATCAATTCAAGAAGATGAAGGAAAATATGGCTAAACAGATTAAGGATAATAAGAAGACACAAGAAAATTTTTAAAATATAAAAAGAAAAATAACAAACGATAGAAATGAAAGACGCAATAGAGGAAATTAAAACACAATAGAGGCATACATACAATAGCAGATGTGAAGAGGCAGAAGAAAAAATCACTGAGCTAGAAGACATGATAGTTGAAATTTTATGTACAGTAGAACAAATAGAGCACAAACATACATGTCATGGGTATCCCAGAAAGAAAAGAGAAGGGAAAAGGCGCAGAAAGAATATTTGAGAAAATAAAGGCCAAAAACTTTTCAACTCTTATGAAAGAGATAAGTATATATGTCTAAGAAGTGCAATAGTCTCCAAACAAAATAAATCCTAATAAACCTACTCTGAAACACAAACTACTCAGAATGTTAAATTTCAACAATAAATTTAAAATACTGAAAGAACCAAAAGAAAAGTGATTCATCACTTAACAGGAAACACGGTAAGGCTAAGTGCCAATTTCTCATCAGAAACCATGGAGGTGAGAAGGCAGAGGTGTGATATATTTAATATACTGAAAGAGAAAACCAGCCAGCCAAAAATTCTTTATCTGGAAAAACTGTCCTTCAAAATGAAAGCGTTTAAAATATTCACAGGTAAACAGAAACTGAAAAAGTTCCATCAAGACCTGCCCTACAAGAAATACTAAAGGGAGTTCTGCAGACTGAAAGGAAAAGACAAGAGAAAGAGGCTCAGAGGAGAGTGTAGAAATGAAGATTATCAGTAAGGGAAACTAAAAGATTATAAAGAGAGGCAACAATAAAATATGACATTAAAAAAAAATAAAGGATAAAATGGTTGAAGTAAGTACTGCCTATATAGTAAGATCATTGAATGTTAATGGATTAAGCCCCCCAATCAAAAGACATGAATTGGTAGAATGGTGTTGTTTTTTTTTTTTTTAAGTATGATCCATCTTTATTCTGTCTACAAGAGACTCACCTTAGACCCAAGGACACAAATAGGTTGAAAGTAAAAGGTTGGAAAAAGATATTCCATGCAAACAGTAACCAAAAAAGGCCTAGGGTAGCTATATTAATATTGGACGAAACAGACTTTAAATGCAAAACTGTTATAAAAGACAAGAGACAAAAATATATTTTATTAATATGTTTTATATTTTAATAAAAAAGGTTATTCCACCAAGAAGAAATGACAATCATGAATATTTATGCACCTAATCAGGGTGCCCCAAAATACATGAGGCAAATACTGGCAGCACTGAAGGGAGAAATAGATGTCTCCACAATAATAGTTGGAGACCTCAATACACCACTCTCATCAATAAATAGAACATCTAGACAAAGGATCAATAAGGAAACAGAGAACTTGAATAATATGATAAATGAGCTAGACCTAACAGAACATTGCACCCCAAAACATCAGGATATACCTTCTTCTCAAGTGTGCATGGATCAGTCTCCAGGATAGACCACATGTTGGATCACAAACCAAATCTCAATAAACATAAATAGATTGAAATTATGCATATTTCCCCTACTCATAATGGAATGAAGCTGAAAATCAAGAACTGGAAATCAAGAACTGGAGAACTGGAAAATTCACAAATATATTGAGGTTAAACACACTCTTAAACAAGTAAGTCAAAGAAGAAGTGGCAAGAGAAATCACTAAATATCTCAAGATGTATGAAAAGGAGAACACAACAAATCAAAACTTATGGTATGCAACAAAGGAAGTGCTGAGAGGGAAACTTATAATCCTAAACACCTACATTGAAAAGGAAAAAAGAGCTAAAATCAAAAACTTAACTGTGCACCTGGAGAACAAGAAAAAGAACAACAAAATTATCCTAAAGCAAGCAGAAGGAAAGAAATAACAAAGATTAGAGCAGTAATAAATGAAATTGAGAATAAGAAACAATAGAATCAACAAAACCAAAAATTGATTCTTTGAGATCAATAAAATTGAAAATCACCTAGCTAGACTGACAAAGAAACAAAGATGCAAATAAGTAAAATCAGAAATGAGAGTGGAAACATTACTTCCAACCCCACAGAAATGAAAAAGATGATAAGAGGATACTATGAATAACTGTATGCCAACAAATTAGATAACTTAGATGAAAAGGACAAAATCTTAAAAACACGAACAACCTACACTGACTTAAGAAGAAAGAGAAGACCTCAACAGACCAATTACAAGAGATTGAATCTGTCATCAAAACCCTCCCAACAAAGAAAGCTCCCAGGACCAGATGGCTTTGAAGCCGAGGAAGTGTTGGATTCCTCTTGGTTCTTTGCTATGTTGCATAAAAGAATTTAAGAACACGCCAGTTTAGTTAGGCTAGTAAAAATAATTTATTGAAAAATGGGAGAAAAGAACAGAGCTTGCTGAGAAATGGGAAAGAATGACAGAAATATGCACCGAGATTTGTTGCAGATTCCTGTAGGCACAGAGAGCAGGCTTTGGCTTGTGTGGTCACCTTTTAAGCCATTAATTATTTCTCCCCTTGCTAATGCTAAGGGGAGGGACCCCAGCTGTTCTTGGTTACCCCACCAATGGTAGGGACCAGTGGTGAGGCTGTTTGGAATGTCTGGAGTCTCCCCTTGGCCCCGGAAAGAGTCCAACTGGGACCTCAAGGTCAAGGTCAAGGTTTTGGCTGGGTCTCACTTCCCTGTTGTCTGTCAGTCATGTTGTCGGTCAGTCAGGTTGTGGCTCGTCTTCTCCTCATTTCCCCATACTAACCTGCCTCTGCTTCACAGGTGAATTCTACTAATCATTCCAAGATGAATTAATACCAATCCTGTTCAAATGCTTCCAAAAAATTGAGAGGGAGGGAACACTACCTAACTCATTCTGTGAAGCCAAAATCACCCTAATACCAAAGCTAGGTGAAGATGCTACAACAAAAGAAAATTACAGACCAATTTCTTTAATGAAAATATAGTTGCAAAAATCCTCAACAAAATACTTGCAAATCAAATCCAACAGCTCATTAAAAGAATTATACACCATGATCAAGTAGGTTTTATCCTTGGTATGCAAGGGTGATTCAACACAAGAAAATAAATTATTATAATACATCACATTAACAAATTGAAGGGAAAAAGCACATGATCATCTTGAATGATACAGAAAAGGCATTTGAAAAAATCCAGCATCCTTTCTTGATAAAAGCACTTTGAAAAATAGGGATAGAAGGAAACTTCCTCAACATGATACAGGGCATATATGAAAAACCCACAGCTAACATTGTACATGATCATGAAAAACTGAAAGATTTCCCTCTAAGATCAGGAACAAGACAAGAATGCCCACTGTCGATGAATTTTGCCTTTATTTTCCAAGATTCACTTTGACTGCAGTTAACTCTACTGCTGACCAAAAGGGTATCACCAAATCTATACACCAATTGTCACTCCGTTATGCTGATCATTACTCCCCTTTCTCTTGTTCTCAGCAAAGAAATAAAAGTCCAACTCACCTTGTTAAAAAAAAAAAAAAAAAGAATGCCCACTGTCACCACTGCTATTCAAAATTGTTCTAGAAGTTGTAGCTAAAACAATAAGGCAAGAAAAAGAAAAGGCATCCAAATTGGAGAGGAAGAAGTAAAACTTTCACTATTTGCAGATGACATGATCCTATATATAGAAAGTCCTGAAAAATCTACAACAAAACTACTAAAACTAATAAATGAATTCAGCAAAGTGACAGGATACAAGATCAACATATGTAAATCAATGGTGTTTCTATACACTAGTAATGAGGAGGAAATTAAGGGGAAAAAATCCATTTACAATATCATCTAAAAATATCAAATAGCTACTAATAAATTTAACCAAGGACATAAAGGACATGTACAGAGAAAACTAGACAATAATGCTAAAGAAATCAAAGAAGACCTAAATAAATGGAAGGACATTTTGTTTTCATGGATTGGAAGCCTAAATACTGTTAGGATGTCAATTCTACCCAGATTGACTTTACAGATTCAGCACAATCCCAATCAAAATTCCAACAGCCATTGATTGAAGTGATGAATGCACAACACAGTGATTTTACTAAATGCCATTGACTGTACACTTTAGATAAATTGTACGGTTTATGAACATAAAAAATAATAGGGTGGTTTGGGGGGAAAATACACCATATATAAGATGCAGACTATAGTTAGTAGTAATACTTTGACAGTGGTCTTTGATAACTTGTTACAAATGTTTCACAACAGTGCAAGGTATTTGTGGTGGGGTGATGTATGGGAGCCCTGTCTGATGTTATGCATGTTTGTTTTGTAAGTTCACAACTTTTACTATACATTTATTGTTTATATATGTTCATGTATGAATGATACACTTCAATAAATTGTTTTTAAAATGAAAAAAAAAGGTCCAACAGCCTACTTTGCAGAAATGGAAAAGCCAACTATCAAATTTATTTGGAAGAGTAAGAGGCCCCGAAAAGCCAAAAATATCTTAAAAAGAAGAATGAAGTTGGAGGAATCACACTTCCTAACTTTAAAGCATATTACAAAGCTACAGTGTTCAAAACAGTGTGGTACTGGCATAAAGATAGATATATTGACCAATGGAATCAAATTGAGAGTTTAGAAATAGACTCTCACTTCTATGGTCAAGTGATTTTTTACAAGGCTGCCAAGTCAACTCAACTGTGACAGAACAGTCTCTTCAACAAATTGTGCTGGGATAACTGGATATCCATATCCAAAAGAATGAAAGAGGACCCCTATCTCACACCTTATACAAAACTAACTCAAAATGGATCAAAGACCTAAATAGTAGAGCCAGGACCATAAAACTCCTAGAAGAAAATGTAGGGAAGCACTATCAAGATCTTGTGTTAGGCAATGGTTTCTTAGACTTTACACCCAAAGCACAAGCAACAAAAGAAAAAAACGAATAAATGGGACCTCCTCAAAATTAGTTTTATGCATTACATTAAAGTCTTTCTCACAAAAGTGAAGAGACAGCCTACCCAATGGGAGAAAATATTTGGAAACCACATATCCAGTAAAGGTTGAATATCCAGAATATATA
>PVKH010016910.1:0-15598 GCA_004027955.1 Chaetophractus vellerosus | reverse complement strand
GGAAGGGTTAGCTGAAGAGCACGGCTGGAGTGTAGGGGATGCGTCAAAATGCTAGAAAGAGACTAGGTGCCACAACGGAAGGAGTTGGGGCTTGAATCCACGGCATTTGGGTTCTTTACATACTAGTTGTATGATCTTGGATAAATCTCTAAATCTAGAGTTTACTTATTTTTAAAATGAGCATAGTAATACCTACTTATTTCGGGGCGTTGTTGAAATGTTTAAGTAGACAATACATACATGTTATAAAATACAAATTGTCAAACAATTTCATCTATGCTTATGCCCTGGACCCAAGAGGGTTTCACATTCCCAATACACCCATAACATACACACCCTCTCAGAAAAGTGAGAATCTCCAACAAATGTTATATTTGAAATACAATTTTTCCTCAACTAAATTTGTGGAATATCATCACTGATCCCTAATACAGTAATTTTCTGCAGTGGAATATAATTTTCTCATTACTTGAAACGGTGCAACTAATGAGGACTAACATTAATTGTGTGCACACCACATCCTGAACCCGGCTTCAAGTAACTTAGAATAAACTGTCACCCCAAGTAGATCCATAATCATTCTCCTTTTAACAGATGGGGACACTGGGGTACAGAGATGCTGATTACCTTGCAGAAGGTCACGTAAAAAGTAAGAGGTAGAGCTGGATTCAAAACCAGATGGCACAGCTTTGGACCACAGGGTCTCAACTTCTAACTCATAAAGCTCGCAACCAAGGGCTGCAGGTGAATAAGTAAAGAGCCATTCGCAGTTTTTTTTTTTTTTACTCCAAGTTGCCCTAGTTCTTCCTGAAACCATAAAATATTCTACCACGCCTCAAGGAGCAAATTCTACACTAAAATAAACTGACATTGCTCAGACTAGAGTGGCTGCTTTTTAAGTCCTTAATTCATATGCCTTGAAAGAATGCAGGGAAAAATTTCTTCCATTGTCCTGATCTTCCTGTCTAAATATGTGGTCATAAAATTTAGCTTAATTCACATAATATGACTCTGTTATACACTCATAAAAATTAGATTAAAAACAAGAAAGGGTTTAGCTTTAAAACATAGGGAACTATTACTTGCAAAAGCCCATATCAAGCGTGTAGCAATTTTAAGAGGCCTCTATTAAATGCGTGTCAGTACCACAGAGTGAAGGTTACACTGCATGGCCATTAGCTTAGTCCTTCATGGCTTTCTTTTCCATCCTGCTTCTTGCCCTTTGGCCAACTGGTTCCCATTACCTCTTTCCAGTGCACAGGAAGGGAAGATGTCAACATGTAAAGGCTACATTTGTCATGCAATTTTTCTCGGCAGGCATTTTGTGCTCTAAACTGACCAAAACTTCACTCAGAGGAAGTTTGTGAATATTCTGAGAAGGTTATCTATCTAATCCCTGCCACTATTATTATGTATAATCAAATATTAACTGAATATTTGGAGAAAAATAAAATAGCAATCAAGCAAGAAGGAGAATGATTCTCTACCTTTAACAGGTATGAAATTCGGAGGATGAAAAATTATCACCAGCCAGCCATGCAGGTTTTTTCTGTGCAGTAGGTTACCTAGGCCACTTTCTGAATGTCAAAAAATACATAGCCATAGGGGAAGCAGATGTGGCTCAAGCGATCGGGCTCCTGACTACATATGGGGTCCTGGGTTCAATTCCCGGGGCCTCCTGGTGAAGGCAAGCTGGCCTGCGCTGCGGACAGCTGGCAGCCTGCGCCACGGAAAGCTGGCGCAGCAAGATGACAGAACAAACGGAGCTGCAGAGGAGAGATGGTGAGAGACGCAGCAGATGAGGTAGATGAGGTGGGTCAAGCAATTGAGTGCTTCTCTCCCACACTGGAGGTTCCGGGATCGGTTCCCGGTGCCTCCTAAAGAGAAGAGCAGACACGGAAAGAATACACAGCCAGTGGACACAGAGAGCAGACAGCGAGTGCAAAAAACAAGTGGGGTGGGTGGGGGGGGGGGAGTGTGGAGGAAAAAAAAACATAGCCATGGAATTGCATTTACCTCCTTCTTGAGTTACAGACTTGTACTTCCAGCTTTCTACGGGACCTTGCCATCTGAGGGGGACACCGGCACTTATAACTCACTGAACTCCAAACCAAACATCACTTTCTAACCAACCCTTGGGGCTTGAATGTTAAACTTGGTGGATCTCCTGGGCCTGTTTTGTATAGCTGCAATTTTCTGACTAATGTTTTTAAAATCCTTTTGCTCACTTTTTATGACCCTTTCTGTGTTTTGTTTTTACCAATGTCGATTCTCTCTTGTCCTTCTAATTCTGCTGTTGTTTTTTTACGTTACTTTCTCAAGCTCTGTCCTGAGCATCTGCAGCTCCACTTTGTGGTCTTGCTTCATATCAGAGCTTGCATCACTAAGTTACCATATTTGCAAGAATTTTGAATTAATTCAATTTGTTGGCACATTTTCTTTGGTTGTTGTTTGTTTTTGCTATTCCTTTCCTTTATCTCCCTACTGTATTCTTTTGATTATTCATTTTTGTAGGAGGTCAGTTTTTCTTGGAGTAGCTATTTATAGGTAGTGTGTATTAGAGAGAGCTAGCTCAAGTTTTTTTCTAGGGAAACAGATTTTCCTTAAGAACGAGGGTTTTTGCCTGTTGTGGTGGTTTGAAGCTGTAGATACCCCAGAAAGACATGCTCTTAAGTTTAACCCATTCCTGTGGGTACCGACCATTGTAAGCAGGACATTTTGACACTGCTACTTCTGTTAAGGTGTGATCCACCTTCTTCAGGATGGGTCTTAATCCTTTTACTAGAGTCCTTTATGAACGGAATGGAGAAGAGAGAGAGAACACATGCCATGGAAGCAAGAAGCTGAAAGTAATGACACGGGAAGAGAAGGGAGAGAGCAGCAGAGGCCACATTTTGCCTTGCCATGTGACAGTGGAGCCAAGGTTGCTAGCAGCTGGTCTTCAGGGAGAAGGCATCACCTTGTTGATGCTGTGATTTGCACATTCTCACAGCCTCAAACTGTAAGCTAATAACTTCCTATTGTTTAAAGTCAACCCACTTTATGGTATTGCTTTGCGCAGCCTAGGAAACTGAAACATCTACGGATTTGTTTAGCTTTTAATTCTTATCCAGTGGAGAAAGGCAGATACTAGACTGTTGGCAATGCGAAGTCCTCTTCTCTATTACACCCCTCCTCTGCCAGCTCTGAGGATCTGTCTCCTTGCAAATATAGACTGGCTGTGTCAATCTCTATTTAGCAATGTCTCTTCTATTTCTTGGAACAAAACTGAGTCTAGGGAAGCTACTGCCATCGTTATCTGTGCCTGTTCCACTGTTGCAAACATGGAGGTTAGGTCTTATTTCTCAGGCTGTACCTGTCACTTTGAGATGTATAATTTTTTTCTTCTGAGACCTGCAATCTTGGTGTCTTTTCTACATTTCTTTCCACCATGACCCTGAGTCATTTATACTGCCTTGAACAGAGTTTTCATACACACACACACACACACGTATATATGTACATATACATACATACATGCATATATGTTGTTATATTGAGGTTCTGTTATTTTCTAGTTTTATCTATGAGGGACTTTATGATTTTGTTTCTAATCTTCCTCTTCTTTGTTGTTATGAGAAATTTCCAAGATGAGAAGTGGCTAAATTTATAGCACCATATTTAAGCATGATATGAAATGTGATAAATGCTTTTAAATAAAAATCTATTGGTATTCTATAAGATCATGGTCATTCAAGCATCATGGTAGTCTTGTTTTTATTTGAACATGTTTTTAAATTAGGATATCATTTACATACCATAAAATTCATCCTTTTAAGGTATACAATTTAATGGTTTTTAGTCTATTCACAAAGTTGTGTAACCACAACCACTATCTAATCCCAGAAAGTTTTTATCACCCCCAAAAGAAACTCCATATCCATTAGCAATCATTTCCCATTTCCCCCTCTCTCCAGCCCCTGGAAACTACTAATCAATTTTTTTTTGTCTCTATGAAGTTGCTTCTTCTGCACATAAATGTAATCATACAATATGTGGCCTTTTGTGTCTGGCTTCTTGTACCTTGCATAATGTTTTCAAGGTTTATTCATGTTGTTGCATGCATCAGTACTTCATTTCTTTTTATGGCTGATTAATTATCATCCATACACCATATATCTTAATCAACATTATCCACATCTTGTTTATCCATTCATCACTTGATGGACTTTAGGGATGTTCCCACTTTTTGACTATTGTGAATAATGCTGCTATGAAAATTAAGGTATAAGTTTTTGTGTGGACATATATTTTCACTTCTATTGGGTATATACCTAGGAGTGGAACTGCTGAGTCATATGGTAGCTTTATTTTTAAATTTTTGAAGAACTTCCAGAGTGGATGTACTTTTTACATGCTCACCAACAACAAATGAGTGTTCCAATTTTTCCACATCCTCACCAACAATTGTTATTATGTGTCTTTATCACTATGCCATCTTATGGATGTGAAATGCTAATCTCACTGTGGTTTTGATTTGTACTGTCCTAATGACTAATGATGTTGATTATCTTTTCATGGTCTTTTTATAGCCATATGTATAACTTCTTTGGAGAAATGGCCATTTTAAAAATTGGGGTATTTGTCTTATTATTGTTAAGTTGTAGGAGTTCTTCATATAGTCTCAATATTAGAGCTGGCATGCTTTCTTTAAGATGTGTTATAAAAACAGATGAAAACATTTGTAACAGTATGTTCCAATTTGGTTTTGCTGCCAATGTAGTGAGAGTATATGCTCTTAAATTCACCCATAAAGCTTTTTATTTTTAAATTAGATGTCTAAAAATGTGCTTTGCCTCTTCTGACCACAGATCATTAATGTATTATACTTATGAGGAATGGAAATCCTAGCTGGAGATCATGATGGTTTCATGTTGCTTACAAAGAGCAGTGCAATGGTTGCAGTCCTATTTGCCATCGTGCAATCTATCTCTCTAGATGTACCTTGAATAAATAATATAGCACATATTTAATACGGTATATATGAGTATTATGTTTTATAATAACTACGGATACTGTTTTCCACAGTTGTAAAATGGTGAGTGTCATGGCATAAGAGAGAAAACTTTGCTGCTAAGAGTTATAAGTAGCATTTACTGAGGCTTAGTAGGTGCCAGGCACTGTAAGTTATATATGCATTAACATCTAAACCTTATCACAACTCTACTATGTAGGTACTATTTTATCCTTATTTTAAAGATGCTGGATCTGACTCACAGAGAGGTGAGATAACGTGCCATAATCTCATGAGCTGGAAAGCATCAGAGCTGGTTCCAGTCCAGACAGCCTGGCTCCAGAACCTGGGTTTGTCAACACTGGAATCTTTAATAAGCTACTCTTTTGGTCTTTCTAGAAAAGGTCTATCATTTGGCCAAAGTTACCAGGATTTTCATACTTTTCCCCTAAGTAGATTACCATTATAAAAGGTAATTATAAAGGAAGAATATTCATCCAAGCCCATGACTTTTGTAGATATATGTATCATCAAGACTTGATTATTTAGAGTCTCTATTAGAGATGATAAAGACTAAATATTTATTTAAGAGATAACAAAACTAAAATCTGCAGTCTTACTTCCTGAGGCCAACTAGGTCAGGTGTGGTACAGTGATGTGAAGAATTCAAGAAATAGAGGACATGGCCCTTACTCTAAATGACACTATAAGCTGTTTTTGCATAGTTTTAAATCCTGAGTCAATTGAACCATAAAAGGCAGATCAATAAAATCTATCATTTTAAAGATGATGACTATTTATTTAACACAACCCAAATTTAAGTTTGAATTTGAAGCAGAATTAATTATTCTGGAAAGACTCCTCTTGAATTTTCTAAATAAAAAATAAAAAATATTCCTATGAGATAAATGTTACAGTTTTGTTATGATAGAAGTCTGATATGTGAATTCACTTTTCAGTCAAGAAATATTTATTGAGTGCTTACGTTGTGCCAGGCCTGTTCTAATAGAGCTTACAGATTTCCATGTTGTATAGATATGGTTCTTCACTTACACTGTTTAGACTACTAGAAATATATTTTTTTGGGTGAAACTGTAAGATATTAAATAGAATCCACAGGTAGATAAGAAATATTGCATAAGTATAACTTACAAATGGTTTGTATCTGCAGCATATTTAAAATGTAATATTTATGAAATCTACTTACTAACTGGGAATACTGGTAATTGCTTGAAAATCAACTTTATTATTTGCAAGCCTCATTATGAGAGTTTTTAAAAATTTAAAACATGGCAATATTTGGAAGAGGATGATATTCCTGTGGTACTTGACACATCTTGCTCATGGTTGTAAGAGGGTTGAATAAAGAAAAAGGAGGGAAGCAGATGTGGCTCAAGCGATTGGGCTCCTGCCTACCACACGGGAGGTCCGTGGTTTGGTTCCTGGTGCCTCCTAAGGAAGACAGCAAGCTGTTGTGACAGGCAGGAGCAGCAAGCTGACATAACAAGATGATGCAACAAGAGACACAAGAAGAAAAACATAATGAGAGACACAACAAAGCAGGGAGCAGAGGTTCCCGGTGCCTCCTAAAGAAGACGAGCAAGACAGAGAGCTGACCCAATGGGCAGGTGCGGCAAGCTGATGCAACAAGACACAACAAGAGACACAAGAAGAAAAACAGAATGAGAGACACAACAAAGCAGGGGTCGGAGGTGGCTCATGCAATTAGGCGCCTCCCTCCCACATCGGAGGTCCCGGGTTCAGTTCCTGGTGCCTCCTAAAGAAACAAGGAAGGCAAACAGACACAGTAAGTGCAAATGAGGGGGTGAGGAGAAATAAATAAATAAAAATAAATCTTTTTTTTTTAAAGGAGTATTTTGGAAAAGGATTACTTCTCCTTAATCTGTATGAAGCACTGATGTAGAGTTGCCAAAATTAATGCTCAAATATATGATTATATACATGCAAATGTTTAATCAGTGGTATATGAATGCAAATATATAAAAATCATGAGAGCAGAAGTTTTTCTTTGTTTTGTTCACTGCTGCATGGCTAGTGCCAAGAACCATTTGCAGGGCATAGTCGTTCAAAAACTCTAATTTTAACTCCCAGACTATCCTGCAATTATAATGTTGCTTTTGTTGTAATTTATTATTATTTCACTGCGTAACCTTGAGGTAAATGGTGATTTACCAATATTTAATTTAATCATCACAAAAACCCTGAGTAATAGTAAATAATATACTATTACTCTTCCCGCATTACAGATGAGGAAATTGCAGCTGTAGATTTGAGAGGATAGGTAACTTGCCTAAGGGTAA
Source organism: Chaetophractus vellerosus (assembly GCA_004027955.1). Classification (NCBI taxonomy): domain Eukaryota; kingdom Metazoa; phylum Chordata; class Mammalia; order Cingulata; family Chlamyphoridae; genus Chaetophractus; species Chaetophractus vellerosus. Next base: position 8,284 of record PVKH010016910.1, on the reverse strand, counting down.
CAAAGCTAGTAAGTGGAGAAGCTGGGACTCAAACTGAGACAGTTAGGCTGCAGCAGCTGAGCTTTTAACCACGACACTGCTGCAGAGGAGTAATCTAATCTGGAATGCTGTTTTTGATTCTTAACACAGAAGAAACAGAAAAATTAGAACTGATTGGGTAAAAGTAGGCACATAATAATTCCTAGTATTTACTGATCATCTACAATATGTAAGACCCTATTTACCACTGTTTGTTTCCTGACTACTAAAGGAAACACCATGAAATGGGTTGGCTTAAATGGGAATTTACTGGCTCATGATTTTGAAGCTAGGAGAAGACCAAAATCAAAGTGTCATCAAGGCAATGTTTTCTACCAGAAGAATGTGGTATATGGGGCTGGCTGCTGGGGACCCTCGGTCCCTGGCTTTCAGTCCATAGCAATGCACACGGCAGCCTCTCCTGGCTTCTTGGTTCACTTGACTTCTGGCTGCTCCCTGTGACTTTTCCTTTTTCTGTGGCCTTCCCTGTAAGGCCTTAGTAGTAGGATTAAGACCCATCCTGACTCAGCTGGGCACACCTTAGCTGAAGTAGCCTCACCAAAAGGTCCTATTTACAATGGGTTCACATCCACAGGAAGGGATTACGCTTAAGAGCATGCTTTTCTGGGGTTCACAGCTCCAAATCACAACAGCCTATCCTCTGGACCCCCAAAAGACACGTTCTTCCTACATCCAAAATACATTAATTCCATCACAACATCCCCAGCACCTTATGTCACTCTGTAACAATGCTAAGTACAAATTCATCAAAATCGGTCTGGATGTGAGATAATGGTTGAAGGAAAATAAATTTGGGTCAGGCCGAATTTATTAATATGGACCACTAAACAGACAGTCTGGATTCAATATTGTAACTCAAGGGGTTAGAAAGTGCTCTAACAGTTTGTGTGTTGACTGAAGAATGGACCAAAAGGTGGCCTATGCTGCCTGGGGTCAGAACTGCCCTGGCTTAATGTAGATGAGGGGATCCAAAGGCTTCGAGAGATTGGATGTTAGAGTGGATTTACCATGTAAGACCTGATCACCCACCCCAGGAATGTCTGGAGGACTGGTAAGGGATAAATTTGCAAGACACACTGCAACAACCTTGAAGAGCGGTGGGGTAGCTCTTCTCTGAAGGTCTGATATCCTTAAACATAACGGGGATGATCAGATCCTAGGTTGGTAGAAGCCAAGTGGCAGTGCTTAATCACCAAAGACAAGGTAGGTGTGGCTACCATAATGGACAGCAGAGAGCCAAAGCAGTAATCAGAATAGTCTGACTTGCAGAGGACTATGGTTTGGGCTACTTGGTCATGGGGTACCCAGAAGTAAAATACATGTGCAGTCTACTAAATTCTTTCTTGATTTGTATAAGCAGAAGAGTTTACAGGTCAAGTGAACAAAAGTCTAACTTGAATAAAAAAAAAAAAAGAGTCACGGCCCCTCAATCAATTCCCAGACTTGATACAGTTTATAGACCCAGAACTCCTTGGATGAATGAAGGCCAGATCCTGTCGGGGAAGGACCCTCCTACACTGCCAAGTTGACAAGGGGTGGACTGTGATGGTTAAATTCATGGGTCAACTTGGTTAGGTGATGGTGTCCAGCTGTTTGGTCAAGCAAGCACTGGTCTTATTGTTACTGAGAGGGTATTTCATGGATGTAAATCATTAGTCAGTTGACTGCATCTTTAGCATATTACATCTATAATCAACTACGGGGAGTGCCTTCAACAATGAGGGAAGTCTCATTCAATCAGTTGAAGGCCTTAAAGTGAGAACTGATGATGCCAGCAATCAGAGGGAAGAATTTCCACTCTACTTTAACCCTCCAGCTTATCCTGGAGGATCATCGAAAACCTCAACGGAGTTCCTAGATTGCTGCTTGCCCTACAGAATTTAGACTTGCCCATCCCCATAGTTTGTTCCCTGGAGAACACTAACCCCTTACACTCTCTGTAAATATAAACAACCTTACATATCAGGAATTATTTTTCTGATGAGGAAACCAAGACTCAGAGAAATGAAGTGCTTGCCTCATGTTGTAGAGCTATAATGAGTGAGCCAGGATCCCTTGGATGTGAAATCCAAAGTCCATGCTTTCTCCATTATACTCTGCTGCCCCTTACAACATCATGCTGTTCACATACATGTTGGATCAAAAGCATGGCATGCACGGTAGGGGGCTATTGGGCAGTAAAGAGGAGTTTTATCCTAATTCATTCCTAAAAACGTGGAGTCTTAGTGCCTGGAAAAATGGATAAATGTCTTCACACACAGTTAAAGCAAACAAACTTTAAACTGACTGAGAGTTTTCATAAGTAGGGATGACCCTTTTCCATTAAAATTATATGCTCCTTGTAGTTGTCAGACTTCCTAAATTATTTATTAAGAATTTAGTATAGCAGGCATTACTTCTGGACATTACAAACTTGGCTATCGCCTTAGAAGAGAGAAAAAAGAAGTCCTCTTAGGACTCAACTGCACAGGGTTTTCTTTCTGACATTTCTCATTCAAATAAATCCTTTAAACATATCTGACAGTGTATCTAAAGTTTCCTCCTCAGCCTCCAGCAGTAACAGCTGGGCCCCATCAACAGCAGGTGGGCCAGGCAGCGGAAAGAAGCCAGGGGCTCTGAGAAGCAGGTTGCCTGGCCTGTGAGAGCAGCTCAGGGGCCAGGGAGAGGACAGAGGGGAGTGGGAAGAAGAGCAGGGCACCGAGAAGGGAAGCACATTTCACATTTCATCTAGCTTTCGCTAAGAACAAAAGAATCTTAATAGTGGCACTACTTATAGCAGCTGATACTATTTCTAGGTACCTTTTTTTCCCAAAGGGAGTAAAGGACTTGCTCTCTAGAACAGCAAATTTGTGCCAAAGTGGATGAATGTATTTCCAGAACTGACAGAACTGACCTCAAATTGGACTGGTCTATTAGACAGGAATCTTTCATTCATCATACTGGTTTAAGTAAATGGGAGGATTTATTGACTCATGTAACTGAAATATCCAACAGAAGACTGGTTTTAGGTCTTGTTTAATTTAGGGCCTTAAACAGTGTCTTCAGGACTCTGTCTGTCCATCTCTAAATAAGCTAAACAAACTGTTGGTAGCTCCAGAATCACAGCTTATCAGTTTAGCCATTCTAGCAAAAAGGGACAGCCTTTTCTGCTGCAGTGGAAATGTCCCTGGGGGGACCCTGATTGGGCAAGCCTGGGTAATATGCCCATCCCTGAACCAATCACTGTGGTTCGGAGGAGGCTGTTGCAGTTTGTCCAAGCCTAGGTGTTTCATGGGAAACACGATCTACGCCATCCTTGGCAGAGATTCTCCAGAGTATTTGGTAGAAATTCCTTACTACAGGAGTAAGAGGAAGAGCTGGACAGGAATATAAGACAATAGATATTCATACTAATTGCTATGCATTTATTTCTGTGTGTATTCCATGAATTCTTAAGAGTCTGAGGCTGAAAATACATCCAATTATTTTTCCATTTGTGCATATACTTAAAATGATAAAAACGGGTAGCATTTGTTTTTTGCCTACCATCTGCCACTCTATTAGGTCTTTAATATGTTTTCTCATTTAAATCCCTCAACAGTCCTACTACTATTACCATTTGATAACTCACGAGCCTGGAGTTCAGAGGGGTTAACTTGCTGAAGGGTACACAGCAAACAACTTTCCTGCAAGAGTGTTTATCCTATTTGATGCTAGTGACCATATCATTTTAATTTCTGCAAATGGACATTACATACATCACACCACACTGTCACTAGTTCTCTGGGTGTACAGCAATAGTAATATTGATAATAATGATTAGCAGAGGTATCATTAAATTAATAATGTTAACATATTAGTTACCATCATTTATTGGGGACTTACTACGTACCAGGCACTAAAATCTATTTTCTCTATAATAGCCACAGTGATTTCTTTTTTTTTCTGTTGTTACATATCCGCCCCCCCTTTCTGCTTGTTCTTGCTGTGTTCATTTTTTTTCTCGTTCTTCCGTGTCTGCTTTGTTTCCCCCGTTGCTGCGACGCGCCGAGTCAGCTCACCGCGCAGGCGGCTTGCCCTGTTTGCGGGTGGCTCTGCTCTGCTCGAGGGCGGCTCTGCTCTGCTCTTAGACGGCTCTGCTCTGTTCGCGGACAACTTGCCCTGCCTGTGGCGGCTTTACCCTGCCCATGGTGACTTTTTGCCCTGCCCACGGCGGCTCTGTCCCACCCACAGCGGTTCGCCTTCTCAGGCGGTCTGCCCACTCGGAGAGGCCCCAGGAACCGAACCCGGGGTCTCCCATGTGGTAAACCGGTGCCCTATCCACTGGGCTACAGCTGGCCCCCCATGGTGACTTCTTAAAACTATAAATCAGATCAGGCCATCCCCTGTTTAAGTTTTCACTGACTTGCCTCGTACTTAAAATGAAATCCAAACTTCTTCTCACAGGCTAAACAGCCCTGCTTCCCTTGCTAGCCTCAGCTCGCACCCCTCCTCCCCTTGCTCATTTTGCAACACCACACTTTTTTTTTCCACTTCAGCACATTTGCACTTACTGTTTCATCCTCTGGAAAGCTTTTGCCCTTTTTTTGTTGTTTTTCTTTGCAGCGTTGATTCCCTCTGAACTTTCAGGTGTCAGCTGAAATATCACCTGAAGGAGAGGCTTTCCAGGACCAGTGACCTCACGCAGCTCCCCCAGTTACTCCCGCCCACGTCCTACTGATTTCCTTCATGGTGCTTAAAGTGTATAATCCTCTAGCCCTATCATTCACATATGCTCAGGATTTCTCACAGGACCTGGCACGTATTAGGTACTTGCACTTCTGAGGAGAGAAGGGTTGTTCACAGTGTGCTTCAAACTGGACTGTTAAATCCTTGTTCATATCACTGAGGAAAGAAAGGGTGAGCGGGGGCTTGGGTAGCGTGCCTAAATGCCACAGAGCTAGTAAGGAGCAGAGCCCACCTGCAAAGCCAGAGCCTGTGCACTTCTCATTCTGATTGCATTGGCGCTTTCCTAAATCCTCCTTAGAGTTGGGACTAAGTTAACATTTCCTCCCAGTGGAAAAATATTGATTGATTATCCATTTAGAGTCATTTATAAAGTATAAGGCAAGAATGCTTCTGCATTCCACTCCTTCTAGAAATGTTCTTTCCATAACTATTCTTGGCATTTTAATGACTCAGTGTCAACAATATGAATTTTTTTTATAACTGTTCAATTCCAGAAAATGTTTCAAGCTGTACATAGCATTGCTAAATATGAAACAAATATACAACCCATGAAACACTCCTTACTGAGGACCCCAATTAATCCATTATCTGAATATGAAATAGACCAGATGTGGTTTTAGAATTCCTTCTTCCTCCTCCCTTTTCCCCTACCCTTGTTTTTTTTTAAAGGCAAGTCTCACTCCTCAGGTTAATTAGATGAAGAGACCAGGTAGTCATTCCTAGTTTCTGTGAATCATTTTAAGTAAGAACCAAAGCACTGTTTCCTGCCCCAAATCTATGAAATTACCTCCACTTAGAAGTAGAATGATTTAGAGAGAAGGGTAAGAATCAGAAGGCCTGAGTTCTAATTTTGATTATAACATTATCTAGCTGTGACACGTCCTATGAGGAATGAAGGGAAGAAAGGACCATTGGGTTCCCACTCTGTATTAGCAACTTAATGTTCACAGTCTTATTTCATTTACTCCCAAACAAGATGGGTCATTATGTTCCCTATTCCAAACAGGTCCATGAAGGTCATGTAATTTCTTCAAAGGACAAGGGTGGTCATAGGCGGCACAGGGAATTCAACCAAGGTCTGAGTGAGTCCAAAGGCCCTGCATGGTCCTTTTTTTTCCATGTGTCTGAAGTGTCTGCTTCTGTGCCCTCACCTGAAGAATGAGACAGCTGGAAAAAGAGTTTCTCAAGGTCTTGAATAAACTGATCGCTCATAACATATCCATAAAGCCTGGTTTATGCCACAAGTGCTTATCAAAGCAATCTCAGGGAATCCTCGTGTGCCACATGGGGAAGGATGGAGAAACAGGTGGAAACCGAGAGGTGATCCCAGCACCATGTGGCCAGGTGGCAGCATAGAGAAAGCAGAGGAATGGCGGCTCACAGTTAGAGACGCAGTTGTGAGGGAAGGAGTAAATTCCAGCACAGCAGAGCTGGTCCTTCGCCCAGTGGGGAGGTCGTCAAAGTTTGCTCTGGATGTGTTCTTCTTCCGCTCCACCTACTTTCCCCTTGGCCAGTCGAGGTGAGGGATGGAGCATCTTACTTAGAAGCCATAGTCCACAGGTCCCCTCTGTGGCCTGAAAGTTCAGGAGGGGCAGGTAAAGCAAACCAGGTGGGCAGAGGGGCCCAGCAGATCTGAGTCCAAACCCCAGATGTCATTTGCTTGCTCTGTCATGGGCAGCTTTTTAATGTGGTCTGAGTCTAGGGTTGCTGGATTTAGCAAGTATAAATATAGGATGGCTAGCGGAATTTCAGATAAACAGTAAATTTGTTTTTAGTATAAGTATGTCCCATGCAATGTCTGGAACATACTTACCCCAAAATGTACTTATTTTTCATCTGAACTCCAATTTTAACTGGTATTCTATATTTTTCTGGTCATCTATTTTTAAAATTGTAAAGCACCTAAATAATAATATCGCTCTCTCATTCATAGGTGTGTATTAAGAAAATCTTCCCTGGACTGAACAAATTCCAGTCATCCCTATGCTTGCTGCCAGGCTGGGGCTTGGAAGCGGCTGCCACCAGGGGCTGCCTCTGGGGATGTGACATTTGGGACTTAATGCACTAAAGGAAGGCACATGGGAGATGGGGTGAGACAAAAGGAACCAAGGAGATGGGTTAAAGGTCTCTCCCTGCCTCTGCCTCCCAGAGAGGCTGCAGTAAGAATTTTCATTTCCATCTCTTGTATAGTCTAAGACCTAAGAAGGAACTCTGAAAGCCACAAGGTACTTTTAATACGCTTTCCTCAGCCTCCACTCTCTGGGAGGCACTGCTGCATTCCCTGCAGCTCTCTCAACCACGGGCTTCTTCTCCTCATCACCTAAGAATCCCTGCATGGACAGGGGAATGGTATGGAGGGTTCTCTCAAGTCGTCTCGTTATTGCACTCTAGTAAAAACGCAACTCATCACTCCCAACTCATTCAAGCCCTCTCCCACTCCTTCCCAAAGCACTGCAAGATCTGGTCTTGCAATAGATGCTAGAGAGCCTCAGAAATTGTAGCCATCAAAAAGGAAGCAGTAATCAATGATAGTTAAAACATTCTTAAGCTCAACTGCAGGTATTGCACTCTCTCATGAAAATAATTCTGAAGAAGGAAGCCTGCAAACATTTGCATTTCTCACGGTGGCTCGTGCAGAAAGGTCTGCTCATGCCTGTCTTAAGGTGTCAGGTGAATGGGGTGGGGAGGGCATGGGGGTACCAGAATATCCAGACAGGCTTTAAAGTTTACATATTACCTCGCCTCCACAGTTCTAACTATGCCTCAGGAAGGACATGGGGGACAGACATGTTTTGAAAAAGCTAATCAGGAAATTTCGTTCCTCCTTCCCTCTCCCACCCATCTTCAAGAAACGCTCTTTGTGATGTTAACCTCAGCAGGAGTGTTCGCCCTCTTTAGTCCCCTGGGGAGTGATGCTTCCAGGACCCACAGGGATGACTTTGTAAAGATGAGCTTTCACCAGGACGGTGGCCGGCGTCACTGCCTGGGGTCCTTCAAATCATCTCAAATAGGTAGCCAGATGGCTACTGAGAGCCGCGTTGACCCTGGCTTCCCCCGTTCTCTCCTTCCTCTCAGAGGAGAAAAAGAGGGTAGCATGCGGCAAGCTGTCCTTTAGAGCTAGAAGGAAGGGACATGACTACAGCTGCCACTCACAACGTGGCTTCCTGAGTATCTCCTAACATCATGTAACTGTTATCTTTTAGGAACCTCTCCTTGCCCTCTAACAGTCATGCTTTGTACTATAGCTACTACCGCAGGCAGAAAATAGAACAAGTGAATGTTATTTGTTTGAGTTTAAAGACGAGGAGTTCTATTATGGAAGCCTCAAGCTTAATGACATGCTAGACAGATGGATGTTGTGAGGCAAAGCAACTGAAAACTGTCCTTATCTGATAGGTCAATGGTTATGGGTCAGTGGAACAGATTGAGAAAAAGTGGAAATCAGGGATTTGCACTTCCTGGTAACAGCAAAGCTTATCCTTTCTTTCTTCACAAACTATTGGAAATGATGACAAGTTGATCTAACACCACTTTAAAT
>PVKH010016909.1:0-15581 GCA_004027955.1 Chaetophractus vellerosus | reverse complement strand
ATATAAAAGAACTATCTTCTCTTCATGCATTATCTTGGATCCTACTCTCTTCACTTATATACTTATCACCGTTTGTATGTGTTTCCTGCCTTATTTATTGACTTATTTACCATTATATTCCTAACATCTAGTAAAGTAACTATTAGCATTAGTTCCTCAAGTAATACTTTTGCATCAATGTATATACAGCTGCTCAATTAAGCATGTACATGTCTTCATCCTTTAAGGAAAACTTGATATTTTAGGAAATTTGCCTAAATTTAATAGATCTCAATTAAATATGTATGCTTTCACAGTAGCTAGAGATCTAAACTGGTTGTAAGGATGCTTTGTCACTTGCTATGTATAGAGGCCTTAAGCAGATCCCCTGACTCTGAGAATTTTCTTTCTAATCTTTAGAATGGGACTAATAATATTATAGTGTATGCCTGTTGTTTTTGCTACATGAAAGCGCTTCCCTCTTTTCTTCCTGTAATCACACTTTTATTTGTCTTTGGGGAACCATCACTTCTCCTTTACATGCAGTCTTTGTGGAATTATCTATCAAGATGTTTGGTCTTCTTTTGACCCAGCTAACCAGACTCTCTTGACTGAAGGGAAACAAGATTAGAACATGGTTGAGGATGCTACATCAAAAGAATGGTTCCCTGAAGAGATTAGACTAGATTTCATTATCTAGGGTTCTGAAAAATATTTGACAGATTTGGAATTATGTTAAAGTCCTCCAGGACAAAAGAAACAAAATAAAACATCCAGAGACAAGAAGATAAGTTGCAGATATTTGTAAACATTAGCGTAAGTAATGTGACCCAATTTAAAATTGCCTGTCCTGCCACCATAAAATTTGGAGCTAGTCAGCTCTTTTAAGAGTCTTTCTTATCATTTTTTATGCAGACACACTCTCCTATTCTACTGCAACAATACAGTTATTGCCTACACAGTAGTTCCCACTGAATACAGCAACACTAGATCTTGGGAACTTACCTTGTACAAAAACCTAGGACTTTATATTTTTCTTTGATTCTTTAAAGTGCTGAATATTCTTCTAATATTCTTCTTATATTGCTTATGTTAGCTACAGTTTATTTTTATGGCTTGCAATCTAAAAACTTACCTAATAAAAAGAGTTATATAGAAGAGATGAGATAATGCATTAAAATACTTTTTGAATGGTAAAACACTGTATCTACAAAACCTCTGCAAATTAATTATATGATTTATCATCCTTTTGTACAGAAAACAAGATGTCAATATGGATAATAGATATGTCAAATCTTAAAATTAATGTGCTTGAATTTAGGGTCTTCTAGATCAAATTTTGTAAATAAGTAAATCTTTCTATATTACCCGATCAGTTCTGAAATCAGGAATATAAAGGCCCATATAAGGAAACTCGAAGACATTTTAATTATCTGTCACTCATTATTCTTACTCTATTTAACATAGCTATTTCAGCTTTTTGGTTGAATTTATGTGAGTGTTTGTGTTCTGTTTAATCACAAGCCTGTATCAACTATCTAGTTAGAAGGAAAGAAAGAGAGATGAGAACTCTTTTCAGCATATATAAGATAATCTAGAAAACAAACTGTATTAGTCAAAGTTCTCTAGGGAAACAGAATCGACAAGAGATATCTGTAAATAGTGTGAGATTTTATAAAATTGTTTCACATGAACATGAGGATGCACATGTCCAAATTCCATAGGGCAGGCTGCAAGCCAGGGACTCTGATAAAGTCCTCAATGAGTTCCCCAGGAGATGCTGGCTGTCTTATGTAGAGATGGAAATTCTCTCTCTGAATGCTGAAATTCCTTCTTCTTTTAAGACCTTCAACTGATTGGATGAGATGCCACTCATTACTGATAGCAATCTCCTCAGTTGATTGTCGATGTAATCAGCCAATTATGCAATCAACTTACTGATGATTAAAGTCCATAAAATGCCCTTGTGTTACTATTAGACCAGTGCTTGCTTGACCAAACCACTGGGCACCATTACCTGGCCAAGTTAACACATTAGCCTAACCATCACAGTCCACCCTTTGTCAACTTGGCAGCCATACACATCGATTTAAACCATGCTTAATCTCTAATTAAAAGCAATACCCCCCCCACACACACACATATATATTCATCTAACAAAACAAATGTCCTGCATACAACTGGAAATCCCTCCAAAATATGGTACAAGCTTGGGTAATATTCTCTCTTAAACTTGACATCTTTAAATACTGCATTATTAAACTAATGCAACTTATGTCATATTATAAGGGACATAAAGCAAAGATATTAATTTTAAGTATACATACAAACATACTCATAACAAAGCAGGGAAGAAATATTCATTACCATTACAGTTCTCATTTCTATAGCTGGTCATGAGGTCAAAGTTCTTATTTTTCACTACCTTCTTCCACTACCCATTCCATATTCCCTTTTTCCTCAGCAAGCATCTCCGCTGGCCATGGTTCTTTGCCTTGTATGGTGACACCAACTTTCGTGCCTGAAGATTTTGGGCCATCCATTGTTAGTCCTGCCTGGGTTGGGTTGTTGCAGTTTTCCATTGACTTTAATCACAGGGCATGGAAGTACTAAGAGACACCCTAGGGGATCTGTATTCCAGGAAAACTCTTCTTTTTCTCCATTGTGTAGGTGCTGTAATATTTCCCCTTGAAAGTCAGTATCAATTACATCAGCAAGTACAGTAGCCCCCTTCTTGACTGTTGATTCAGAGGCATAAGGAACCCAAAGTGGCCAGGTGGCAGTCTTTACCAGTTCAACGGAATCATTGTGTTTCCTCATGGAAACACTCCTCCTTTTGGAACAAAGACCTGTAGATCCCCCAGAACTTAAAGTTGTAGGGACAGGAAGCAAAAATTTTCCTAGTGAATCACAAGGTGTAATAGTGAGTGGTGCCACTCCCATTTCCAGCCCTTGATTCCTGGACCTGTGCATTCTGGCGATGGGAGAAACAGCCCCATAGAGTGGATGCTGATTGAGAGTATACTCAGTCTCCTGGAGAAGATTGCCCCAGCCCTGCAAGGTATTATGCTTAGATAGCATTGTAATTGGGTCCTCAAAAGGCCATTCCACCTTTTTCCTGACCTTGATTCCTGCATTCTGGCTACAGTAGAAACAGTACCATAGAAAGGATACTGATTTAAAGCATACTCAGCCTCTTGGAGAACACTGCCCCAGCCCTGCAAGGCATTGCGCTTAGTTGGCATCACAATTGAGTCTTCAAAAGGCCATTCCACTGCTCTATCAAGCCAGCTGCTTCAGAATAATGGGGAACATGATGAGACCAGTGAATTCCACGAGCATGTGACTAATTGCCCACATCATTTGCTGTGAAGGGGTTTCTTTAGCAGAAGCAATGCTGTGTGGAATGCCATGGTGGTGAATAAGACCTTTGGTAAGTCCATGGATGATAGTTTTGAAAGATCCATTGTATGCAGGGAAGGCAAACCCATATCCTGAGGATGTATCTATTCCACTTAAAACAAATTTCTGCCTGGAAGTTGTCCAATGTAATCGGCCTGCCACCAGGTAGCAGGCTGCTCACTTCAGGGAATGATGCCATATTGGAGGCTGAGTATAGGTCTCTGCTGCTGGGAGATTTGGCACTCAGACCTGGCTATAGCCAGGTTGGCTTTGGTGAATGGAAGTTCATATTACTGAGCCCATGCATAACCTCCATCCCTACCACTATGCTCATGAGTCCATTGGGCAATGACAGGATTGAGTGGGGAATGGATCTGACTGGTATCCACAAAATGGGTCATCTTATCCACTTGATTATTAAAATCTTCCTCTGCTGAGGTCACCTTTTGGTGAGCATTCATTTGGGACACAAATGTATTTTTGTATTTTGCTTACTCAGAAAAGCCTATCCACACACTTCTTCCCCAGACCTCTTTTGTCAGCAATTTTCCAAACATGTCTCTTCCAAATCCCTGTCCATTCAGCCAAACCATTGTCAACAGCCATGAGTCAGTGTACATATGCACTTCCAGCCATTTCTCCTTCCAAGCAAAATTAACAACCAGGTGTACTGCTCAAATTTCTGCACACTGGGGGGATTTCCCCTCACAACTGTCCTTCAGAGACATCCCAGAAAAGGACTGCAGTGCACTTTTAGGTGGTACCTGCATATCGTGCAGCCTTCTGTAAACTAGCCTGAGTTTTGTCTTCTTCAGTCAACTGATTGTAAGGAACTCCCCAAGAGGATAGCTATGGGCTGGGACAGAGAAGATAATATGGCAGCAGTGGTGGCCATGGGCATTTGGGCCTCTTCCTCATGGAACTTACTTGTGCCTTCAAGACCCACTCAAACCCTATCTCTTCTATGCCACTTCCATGTCAAGATGAAGTGCTATTGTACATACCCAACTTTATGATATAGCAGGTCAGACAACACTCGGCTAAAGATAAGCAACTCAGGTGTCATGATAACTTGGTGGTACATGGTTAAGAATTCAGTTTCTACTAAGGTCAAATAGGCTAAAAGCTGTTTTTCAAAAGGAGAATAGTTATCTGCAGAGGATGGCAAACCTTTGCTCCAAAATCCTAAGGTTTGCATTGTGATTCTACTATAGGGGCCTGCCAAAGCTCCAGACAGCATCTCTGTTTGCCACTGACACTTCCAGCTTCTGGATCTGCTGGATCATACAACTCATGCGGCAGTGCAGCTTGCACAGCAGCCTGGACCTTTTGCAGAGCTTCCTCTTATTCCAGTCCCCACCCCAAACTAGAAGCTTTTCTGGACGCTTGTTAAATGGGATAGATTGGCATTCCCAAATTAGGAATAGGTTGTCTCAAAAATCCAAAGAGGCCAACTAGGAATTGTTCCTATGTTTGGTCATAGGAGGGGCCAGATGCAACAGCTTATCCTTCACTTTAGAAAGGATATCTATTCATGCCCTAAACCATTGGACACCTAGAAATTTCCCTGAGGTGGAGGTCCCTCTATTTTTGTTGGATTTATCTCCCATCCTCTCTCTGGCAAATGTCTTAACAGTAAGTCTAGAGTAGTTGCTACTTCTTGCTCACTAGTTCCAATCAGAATGATATCATCAATATAATGGACCAGTGTGATGTTTTGTGGGAGGGAGAGATGCTCAAGGTCCCTGTGGAAAATATTATGACATAGGGTTGTAGATTTGATATACTCCTGAGGTAGGATAGTGAAGGTATATTTCCAGCCTTGCCACCTGAAAGCGAATTGTTTCTTATGGTCCTTACTAACTACAATTGAGAAAACAAATCATTTCCCTGATCAAGAGCTGCATACTAGGTAGCAGGGGATATGTCAATTTGCTTAAGCAATGATGCCACATCTGGAACAACAGCCACAATTGGAGTCATCACCTGGTTAAGTTATGATAATCCGCTATCATCCTCCAAGATCCCACTGATTTTTGCAGTGGCCATATAGGAGAGTTGAATGTGCATGTTGTGGGAATCAACATCCCTGCATTCTTCAAGTCCTTGTTAGTGGCACTGATATGTATAACACCTCCAGGAATCTGAGATTGTTTTTGTATTTTTTACTTTATTTATTTATTTATTTATTAAAGATACTTAGATTACATAAATGTTACATAGAAAATATAGAGGATTCCCATATGCCCCACTCCCCACACCTCTCCCATTTTCCCACATTAACAACATCCTTCATTAGTGAGGTGCATTCATTGCAATTGGTGAACACATTTTGGAGCATTGCCACTAATCATGGTAAAGTTTACATTGTAATTTACACTCTCTCCCACCCAATTCTATAGGTTATGGCAAGATATATAATGGTCTGTATCTTTCGTATTATGTCATTAAGGAAAATTCCCAAGTCCCGAAAATGTCCCTGTATTACACCTGTTTTTCCCTCTCCCAGCCCTAAGAACCTCCAGTGGCCACTGCCTCCACATCAATGCTATAATTTCTTCCATTGCTGGAACCACAATAAGTATTTGAAGAATACCAGTAAGTGTACTTTAGTCCATATTTCATTCCCCAAACCTGAGGATTCTGGGACAGTGATGTCCACTTCACCTCTAATTGAGAGGGGGCTGTGATCCCATAGGGCCGATGGATGAGACTCTCTTGCTTGCAGTTGTAGCCTCTCGGTTCCTTGGTATGGTAGTTGTCCATCATCACTTCCTTGTTAGTTGTCCAGGGTAAGACCAATGAACTGGAGGGTAGGTGCTGTAACTCCATTGAGATTCAGGGTCCAGCTGGAACATGGACAGCCCAAAGATTTAAGTCTCTTGGTGTACACCTACCAACTCTAGTACTAGTTATAGGTTTAAATAGAAGAACAGAAGAGCCGTGTGTAGAGAAACCACAACTGAGTCCAACTCTGTCACACTGGAGAGCATAAGTTCCAAAGTAGGGCCCACTGGCAAGGCACCAAACTCCTGAGCTAACTGCCCCAACTATAGTGTCTGAATGTTTCCAGAACCCCTAGAAGCCCCACTTTTTTCAGTAGTATCTACTTTGGCAGTCAATGAGATACTCCTGAGACATGCATAAGCATAACCTCTGGAATGACCTTCTGACTCACTTTGAAGTCTCTTAGCCCTATAAACTCATTTGTCTTTATCTTCTCCCATTTTAATCAAGGTCTTTTTACAGTTGCTAGTTGGTGTTTGGTAGTAATCCCTCAGTGCCAGGGAGGCTCATACCCAGAAGTCATGTCCCATGCTGGGGGGAAGGTAATGTATTTATATGCTGAGTTCAGCTTAGAGAGAGGCCACATTTGAGCAACAAGGAGGCTCCCAGGAGGCAACTTTTAGGCACCCTATAATACTAGGCTAAGTTTCAATTTCAAGAGTAAAGGTTCATAAGCACAGTCATCAATGTTGAGGGCCCATCAATGGACCATCATCCTTCACTGGTCATTGCCCCTATACTTAGGGGATTCTTGCTGTTCCATTACAGAATGTGGCAGAGCTCACCAGGATGGGAATTTTATACTCCTTTGGTTATTATGTGAATCTCCACCCACCGTGCTAATGCCCCATGGACATATGAACACATTTATATGCCTTAAATGTATGCCCAGGTGAGCTTCCTCCCATGTATCCCCCATCATTGATACCCTGCACCAGTGATCCTCCCCTGCCACAGTTTTAATCCTCCTGTGATCCAAAACTTCTTCACAAATGAAGCCAATAAAATAGGCAAATACAATTAATAAGAAAAAGAAATAATCATCATAGTTTTTAAAATAAGAAATAAAATACAAAAAAATTTAATAAAAATATATAAATTTGGGATAATAAAAAATAATGAAAAGACATTTAATTTTTTTGACATTTGCCTTTCGTCACTGTAAGACTTATTGTCCTATATGTACAGTGACATTTTCTTCTGTTTATTCCCCCAGTGTCTTACATTTTTCATTTTGTCTTCAAAGAAGTTTTAGGTGACAGAAAAGTCATGTATCAAATACATGGTACTGCCATATACTTGACACCCTCCCCCTCTCCCCTTTCCCCTATTAATAACATTTTATATGTGGATGGTACGTTTGTTACACCTGATATACAAATATTGAAACATAGCTACTAACCCTGGTCTGTGGTTTACATTTTGGGCTACACACTTTTATAAATTTTGAAGTAATTTAGCATGGCCTGTATCCATCATAGCAACATCATGTAGGGCAATTTCATCACTGCCAAAATGCCCTCTCTTCCATCTAGCCTATTCCTCCCTCCCCATCCTCTGAGGGCCCATGGTAACCACTAGGCTTCACTACTTGAAGAACATGATTCATAGATACTTGCAACAACACTGAGGGCTTGACACACTGGACTGCCCCAGATGCCCCTGTCCTGAATTCCCCCCACATCTGACACCCTAAACAAGTAACCCTCACTTGCCATATTGCCAAATTTCAACCATGTACCCGCCAATCCCCAGTGTTCACCTGCTCCCTCTCCCAACTCTCCCTCCAGTTCCATGGACAGTCCAACCCACCCTCATCACCCTACCCACCTGACATACCAGCATCACCCAACCCAATATTATCATTGCACCACTATCATGCCCCTTGATTACACAACTATGCACTTCCACCTTATCATAGATTTTCTTCTCTCTTTCTATTTCCTGTAAACCTATCTTCCCAATCTAGGTCTGTGAGTTTGCTCAATTCATATCAATGAATTCATGTAATATTTGTCTTTCAGTGCATGGCTTGCTTCACTCAACATAAAGTCCTCAAGATTCAGCCATGTTATCCCATGTGTTAATACTGTATTCCCTCTTACAGCTGAGTAATATTCCACTGTATGTATATACCACAATTTGCTTAACAGTTCATCTGTTGAAAGGCATTTGGGTTGAGTCCAACTTTTGGCTATAGTGAATAATGCCTCTATGAACATTGGAGTGCATATATCTGCTCGTGTCCTTGCTTTCAGTTCTTCTGGGTATATACTCATCAGTGGAATTGCTAGATCACATGGCAGTTCTAGAGTTAGTTTTCTGAATAAATGCCAAACTGTACTCCACAATGGCTGCACCATTCTACATTCTCACCAGCAGTGAATGAGGGTTTCCATTTCTCCACATCCTCTACAACACTTGTAGTCCTCTGTTTTTTTAATAGCTGCCAGTCTAATGGGTGTAAGATGGTATCTCATTGTGGTTTTGATTTGCATTTCCCTAATAGCTTGTGATGTTGAGAATCTTTTCATTTGCTTTTAATCATTTGTATTTCTTCTTTGGAGAAGTACCTATTCAAATCTCTTGCCCATTTTTCAAATGGGTTGTTTGTCTTTTTATTTTTGAGGTGTAGGATTTCTTTATGTATGCTGGATAGCAGGCCCCTATCAGATATATGGCAGATATATGGTTACCAGATATTTTCTCTCATTGAGTAGGCTACCTTTTCACTTTCTTCACAAACTCCTTTCAGGTGCAAATGTTTTTAATTTTGAGGAGGTTGCATTTATTTATTTTCTCTTTCATTGTTCATGCTTTGGGTGTTCATGAAACCTTTTCCTAATACAAGATCCTGTAGATGATTCCCTACATTATCTTCCATGGTCTTTATGATTTTGGCTTCTGTTTTTAGATCTTTGATCCATTTTGAGTTAATTTTTGTGTAAGGAGTGAAATGGTGTTCCTCTCTCATTCTTTTGGATATGGATATCTAGTTCTCCAAGCACCATTTGTTGAAGAGACCATTCTCCCCAGTTGAACGGGCTTGGTGGCCTTGTCTAATTTTCAGCTGATTGTATTTGTGTGGATCTATATAAGAACTCTTAATTTGGTTCCACTGGTCAGTATGTCTATCCTCATGCCAATACCATGCAGTTTTGAGCACTGTAACTTGTAGTATGTTTTAAAGTTAGGTAGTGTGATTCCTCCGATGTCATTTTTCTTTGTCAATATATCTTTGGCTATTTGGGGTCTCTTGTCCTTCCAACTAAATTTCATAGTTAGTTTTTCGAATTCAGTAAAAAAATGCTGTGTTGAATTTTAATGGAATTGCATTAAATCTGTAGATCAGTTTGGGTAGGATAGACATCCTAATGATTTTTTGTCTTCCTATCCATGAACAAGGAATATTCTGTCATTTACTTAAGTCTTCTTTGATTTCCTTTAACAGTGCTGTGTAGTTTTCTGCATATAAGTCATTTACATCTTTAGTTAAATTTATTCCTAAGTATTTGATTCTTTTCATTGTTACTGTAAATGGGAGATTTTTCTTGATTTCATTCTCAGATTGCTTATTATTGGTGTACAGAAATGCTACTGATTTTTCACATTAATCTTATAAACTGTGACTTTACTGAGCTCACTTGTAAGCTCTAGAAACTTTGTTGTAGATTTCTCAGGGCTTTCTATGTATAGGATCATGTCATCTGCAAACAGTGAAATTTTTACTTCTTCCTTTCCAATTTGGATGTCTTCTATATCTTTTACTTGCCTAAATGCTCAAGCAAGTACTTCTAACACAATGTCAAATAAGAGCGGCGACAGTGGGCATTCTTGTCTTATTTCCAATCTTAGAGGGAAAGCTTTTAGGATTTCACCATTGAATATTATGTTAGTTGTGGCTTTTTCATATATCCCCTTTATCATGTTGAAGAAGTGTTCTTCTATTCCTATCTTTTATAGCATTTTTATCAGAAAAGGGTGCTGCATTTTGTCATGTGCTTTTTCTGCATCTATAGAGATGATCATGTGATTTTTTTTCTTTAGATCTGTTTATGTGGTGCATTACATTGATTGATTTTCTTATGTTGAACCATCCCTGCATACCAGGGATGAAAGTCACTTGGTCATGGTATATACTTCATTTGATGTGTTGTTGAATATGATTAGCAAGTATTTTGTTGAGGATTTTAGCATCTTGGTTCATTAGAGAGATTGGTCTGTAGTTTTCCTTTCTTGTGGCATCATAGAATGAGTTAGGCAATGTTCCCTCCATTTCTATTTTTTGGAAGTATAAGCAGGATTGGTGTTATTTCTTTCCAGAATTTTTGGTAGAACATTCACCTGTAAAGCCATCTGGTCCTGGGCTCCTCTTTGTTGGGAGGTTTTTGGTGACTACTTCTATCTCGTTACTTGTGATTGCTCTGTTGCATTCATCAATTTCTTCTTTTGAAAATGTAGGCTGCTTGCGTGTTTCTAGGAATTTGTCCAGTTCCTCTAAATTATTGATCTTGTTGGCATATAATTTTTCAAAGTATCCTCTTATAATACTCTTTATTTCTGTGGGATCAGTGATGATATCCTCTTCCTCATTTCTTATTTTATGTATTTTCATCTTCTCTCTTTTTTTCTTTGTTAGCCTAGCTAAGCATTAGTCTATTTTATTAATTTTCTCACAGAATCAGGCTTTGTTTTTGTTTATTTTTTCTAGTGCTTTCTTATTTTCAATTGCATTTACTTCTGCTCTAATCTTTCCAATTCTTTCTGTCTACTTCTTTCAGGGTTAGTTTGTTGTACTTTTCCTAATTAATCAGGGTATGCAATTAGGTCTTTGATTTTAGCACTTTCTTCTTTTTTAATATAGACATTTATGACTATGAATTTCCCTGTCAATATAACTTTAGCTGCATCCCATATGTTCTGATATGTTGTGCTGCCATTTTCATTCATTTCAAGGTGGTTACTGATTTCTTTTGAGGTTCCCTCCTTGATCCACTGTTTGTCTAAGAGTGTGTTTTTTGGCCCTTACTTATTTTCAGCTTCATACCATTGTGGTCAGAGAAATTACTTTGTATAATTTCAATGTTTCTGAATTCATGGAGAGTTGTTCTGTGGCCTAGTGTGTGGTCTATCCTGGAGAATGATCCATATGCATGCGAAAAGAATGTATATCCTGCTGTGTTTGGGTGTAATGTTTTCTATATGTCTATTAGTTTCATGTCCTCTAAAGCAAAATTCAAAGTCTTTGTCTCCTTATTGATTCTCTGTCAAGATGTTCTGTCTAATGGTAATACAGGTGTAATAAAGCCCCCAGTATAATTGTAGAGGTATCTATGTCTCCACTTAGTTTTCACAGTGTTTGCCTCATGTATTTTGAGGTGCCCTGGTTAGGTGCGTGAATGTTTACGATTGTTCTTTCTTCTTGATAGATTACCCCTTTTATTAATATATAGTGTCCTTCTGTGTCTCTTACAATAATTTTACATTTAAAGTCGATTTATTCTGGTATTAGTAAAGCTACTCCCTCCTTTTTTGGTTATTGTGTGCTTGTAAAATTGTTTTCCAACCATTCACTTTCAAACTCCTGCATCCTTGGGTATAAGGTGAGTTTCTGGTAGAGAGCACATAAATGGTTCATATTTCCTTATCCATTCTGCCAATCTGTGTCTCTTGACTGGTGAGTTTAATTCATTAACATTCAATGTGATTACTCTCAAGAAATTACTTACATTAGCCATGTTTTCTTTAGGTTTATGTATGCCAGATGTTATTTTTATTTCTCTTTTCGTCTTTTTAGTTGTTCTTACACTCTCATCCAACTCTCTTTCTCTCCTGTTTTTTCTTTTTGACCTGCTGAACTCCCTTTAATATTTTTTGAAGTGCAGGTTTCCTATTGGCATACTCTCTTAATTTCTGTTTATCTGTGAATATTTTGAATGCCAGCTTTGCTGGGTAGAGTATTCTTGCCTGGAACTTGTTTTCTTTTAGCACCTTAACTATATCATACCACTGCCTTCTTGCCTCCATGGTTTCAGATTGAGAAATCAGCACTTATTCTTATCAAGCTTCTTTTGTGTGTGATTGTTCTCTTTTCTCTTGCTGTGTTCAGTATTTTCTCTTTGTCTAGAGCACTGGACAATTTGACAAGTATATGTCTTAGAGTAGGCCTGTCTTGGGGTGTGCTTCATTTCCTGGGTATGTGTGTCCATCTCCCTCAATAGGGTTGGGAATTTTTCATCCATTATTTCTTCCAACACTCCTTCTGTCCCCTTTCCCTTCTCTTCTCCTTCTGGGATGCATATAATGCATACATTTGTGCATTTCATGTTGTCATTCAAATCCCTAAATCCCTTCTGGATTTCTTCTGTCTTTTATCTATCTGTTCTACTATCTGTTTGGGTACAGATGTACTGTTTTCCACATTTCTGATTCTTTCCTCTGCTGGTTAAAATCAGCTGTTATGTGCTTCCAGTGTATTTTTGATTTCTTGGATTGTGCCATTCATCAACATCATATCCATTATCTTTTTATTTATGTTTACAATTTATTCAGTATGTTTTCCCAGTGTCTTCTTAATATCCTTAATCTCTTCCTTCACATCATTAAGTTGATTCATGATATTTGTTTGGATATCTCTGATTAATTGTTCCATGTTCTGCATCTCCTCCTGGTTTTTACTTTGTTCATTGGATTGGACCATATCTTCCTATTTCTTAGTATGGCTTGTAATTTTTTGTTGGTGTCTAAACATTGGTTTATCTTGATGTGTTTATTAATTTGATTAGCTTCTCTCTATATTCTGT
The DNA here is from genome assembly GCA_004027955.1 of Chaetophractus vellerosus. Taxonomy (NCBI): domain Eukaryota; kingdom Metazoa; phylum Chordata; class Mammalia; order Cingulata; family Chlamyphoridae; genus Chaetophractus; species Chaetophractus vellerosus. The sequence continues at coordinate 2,610 of PVKH010016909.1, read as the reverse complement.
GGTTTTATTTTGTTGTTGTTTGTGTGTGTGTGGTAAAGTTTCACTTTGACACTTTGTTCCTATTTATCTATTTCCTTCTTTTTGAAAAAAAATGTTGAGGACCAGAGAAAAGGAAAGATGTAGGAAGAGAAAAAGAATTATAATAATAATAACATAAAAAGATAGGAGAGGAACTGTACAAGACCTAAGAAATTGAAAAATTAACATGAGTAAGAAGTACAGAGGGATAAGATTAGAAAAGTGAAATTGAAACAATGAACAAGAAATAGAATAGAGAAAAATATATAGAATGAATTAAAAGGCTGGAAATGTGAGAAGAGGGGGAAAGAAAAAAATAAAAGAGAGAAAGGAAAAAGTAAAAAAAGAAAGAAAACAGAGAAAAAAGGAAAGAGAGAGAACTGAAAACAAGAAAAATTGGAGACCAAACAAAAAGAGGTAGAGTGAAAGAACAACAGTAAACAGAAGATATAAAGATTAAGGAGAGAAAAGAAATAGCATAGGTAAAGAAAATCAGTAGAAAAAAAAGGAAAACAAAACCAAAAACAAAAAAGCAGAGTAACAAAGGAAGGGGAAACACAACAAACAAGAAACAAGACAGCAGTGATTCATTTTGAAAAAGGAAAAAGAAGAAAAAAAATATTAAACATTAAAAAAAAAACAAAAATAAAGATGGGAAAAAAGCCTTCTCTCCTAGACCCCTAGATGTTCTCCAAATGCTGGTATTCATCAAAATAAAAAAGAAAGGAACTTTTTTTTTTCAAATTATAGATCCATGAAATGCTAATACAGAGAGAATGTCCATATGTTCTCTGTCATAAAGTTTTAGCTGGATCCTGTTAACCCTGTGGATCTACTTCTCAAAGAAGAGCCAGGAATCAAACCAAGGATCTCATATATCTTAGGCAATAATTCTTCCACTGAGATAAACTGTCTTTTTAGGTTAGTTAGCCTTTCTGAAGGCTTTCTACCCCTTTTACCTTGGGCAGATTAGATTCCCTACAGCCCTCTGGAGTCCTGTCGCCACCTCCTCTCTGAGGTAATTCCTCTCTTTATCTAGGTGGCTGGTCATGACAGCCTCCCTGAAGGTATCCCCTTCCCCTCTCCCTGTCAAGTCAGGGTCCCTTCCAATATTCAAGGGTGGCCCAGCTGGCTAAACTTACCGCAAAGAAACTACTCTCTACTCCCCCTCCCCCAAACCCCTCTTTCTCACAGGGAATCTGCTGTCACACTCCCTTTGGAGCAAGGAGCCAGTGGCTCCACCTAGGCTATCTGCCTTGAGGGTGGGGTATATGTGCTGCTTCCAGACACTGGGGTAAGGAACCCACAATTTTCCCCTGGCTTCTCTATCTGTCCAGTACCCTCTTAGATGACTCAGCGCATTTTCCCATTCTTTATATATCCTAAGGACTGGAGGGGAGGAAGACATCTGCTCTCCTCTCAGTTAGATACAATTCACCAGGAGTTTTACCCTCGCTTGATATCTTAGGGGTGTGGGAGCAGATCACTTCCTCGCAGCTGGGAGGTTTAATATCTCAGATTATTTGTTTTGGCTTCTTCATTTCTCTGTCCCTCACTCTCCTGGTCGTTGTGAAGCAGTGCCCTGGATTGCTGTACCCCAACGCAGGTCCCCAAGGCACCCTCTGGCTCTTTCTCTGTTTTAGTGAGACCTGAGCTTTATCTGCCTAGCCTGTTGGCCACATTCCCACAATCCCCATGGATGAATGAAATATGGCTTTTGATTTACTATTTTACTAGTTAGGGCAGGTCTAGTGGCATCCACTTGGACTTAACTACCATAATAGCTCTTACTCCACAATTCAGGGAACCAGTTTGGGATTTTACCAGTTACTGAGTATGGCTATTCCAATTATGCATTCCAGAACTCAGGAAATAACAACAGAATGGGTCCAGTGACCGACTGGATCCCCTCATCTATAGTATTCCAGGGAAATTCTGGCATCTCAACCTCAGGAAGTGTCAGCTATGTTTTGGTCCATGTTTCAGCCAGTCACCTGAACTTTTAGAGCCCTTTCTAACCCCTTGAGCTACAACACTGAATCCAGAATCTCTGCTTAGTGGGCCCATATCAATAAATTCAGCCTGATCCAACTTTATATTCCTTCTGCTATCATTCTGTATCTTTAATATCCATTCCCCTGATTTCTGTCTATATAAATTGGAAAATTTATGCAGTTGTTTTGGAGTATAGTGTACTTTCTCATGGTTCACACTTTGTACTTCACTTTTGGGGACTTGTTGTGACTTTAGTCTAGTTATAGGTCTGGATGAAAAGAGGGGTGTTGGGGGTGGGTAGTAGAAGCATTAGAAGTATCTTGCAAGCCAATTACCTCAGGGCATTCCAGTGCAGTTTTATCTGCTGAGGCAGGATTAGTCTCTTCAGGTGGAGGTTGGATGGCAGACACCTCGGGGCAGCTGGAGGTTGGATGGTTTTCTACTCAGCGCAGGGTAGAGGTTGGGTGGTTCTCTCCTCAGGATGAGGAGGAGGTCAGGTGACTGTCTCCTCAGGGAAGACCATTACAGGTTTATCTGGCAAAGTCAACAGAATTTAGGGCTTCAATGTCCCCACTGCCATGACCCACATGTCTTCAT
>PVKH010016908.1:0-15590 GCA_004027955.1 Chaetophractus vellerosus | reverse complement strand
TGCAGGCTTTGAGGCAGAATTTAGCAATTAAAGCAGGTCTATATGTTTCTATTATTTTTTTTATGTAATTAGGGACCTTAAAAAACTCCTCTTCTAGACCACCCCCACTTGTGAGGGGGCCCCCAATAGGTTCATGGAGACTATTCTATTCTTTCCTCCTGCCTATCTTCCCTGGGGGAGCTGTGTTATTCAGTCTGGAACTTTTAGTTGGCTACAACTTCCTGTTGCCATCCCTTGCATCTGTGCAACAGTTAAGCAGAAACGCCAGCCCCTTCCATCCGGCCCCGCTTCCCACTGGCTAATTTTTTCCCTTTCCCACCATCTAACTCCTCTGGTTGAGCTGAGTTGCTCAGCCCAGAACTATTAATTGGTTAAAACTTCCCATTGTTGGCCCTGGTTTCTCCACCCCTGATAAGCAGTTTCGCCTCTCCTCTCCACTCAGCACCACTTCTAGGTGGCTGATTTTTTTCCCTCTTAGACTGCTTGCAGGTTCTGGCAGCCAAACCCACAGAAACCCTCTCCACCCCCTGTCAGACCTTCCCACTCTTGGTGCTTATCCCCTGTCTCATGGGTCTACTGGTGAGGCCATGAACCTCCCTCCCCCCTTCCCAGGAATGCGATCCTATCACCTGTGTTTCCTTCTGTGGTGAAAAGAACTCACGGTTTTATGCTGCTTAGTTCAACTCACACTCCTGTTGCCTCCAGACTGATGGAGCCAATATTCCTGTGCCCCAGGCTCCCTGCAAAGACCACATTCCCCGGCTCCTGCTCCTAATCAACTGTCCCCTACTCCAGAGCCGGTGATTGCACACCTAAATGGAAGATGCCATTTTTCCTCCAGCCTCAATTATCTTTTTGGCTTAAATTTTGAAGATGGTTTGGATCACAGAAGAGTTACAAGCATGGCATGGGTGGGTCATTGGTGTGAGGTGTCCAAAATGGGGGATGGATTGGAGGAGGTTCACCTGGGGCATACTTATAATGAATATGAATGTGTTCACATGTTCAAAGGTCATTGTCACAGTGGGTGGACATTCACACAATAACCCAAGGAATATAAAATTCCCGAACCTGGAGCACTCTGTCACATTCTTTAATGGGAGAGCAAGAATCCCCTGAGTAGAGGGGCAGTGACTAGTGAAGGAGAATGGACAATTGATGAGCCCTTCATTGTGATGATTGTACTTATGAAACTTTTCTTTAGAACTTGAAACTTAGCACATCACTATAGGGTGCCTAAGCATTACCAACTGAGGCTCTCCTTGTTGCTCAAACATTGACTCTTTCTAAGACAAACTGAGTATATAAATGCATTACCTTCCCCACAGCTTGGGACATGACTCCCAGGGATGAGCCTCCCTTGCACCAAGGGTCTACTATCAAGTACCATTTAGTAATGAAACTGGAAAAAGACCTTGACCAAAATGGGAAAAGGGTAAAGACAAATGAGTTTATAAGGCTAAGAGACTTAAATTGAGTCAGAAGGTAATTTCAGAGGTTACACTTATGCACATCTGAGCAGGAACTCTTTGACTGCCAAAGTAAGTATTACCTCAATTAACAGAGCACCTGAGGGCTCTGGAGACATCCAGACACTATAGGCAGGGTAGACCATTCAGGAGTTTGTTGCCCTGAAAGTGAGCCCTACTTTGTAATTTATGCTCCTCTGTGGGATCAAGTTGAACTCATTTGTGCTTTCCCCACACATGGCTCTTCTGCTCCTCTACTTGAATTTATAGTTAGTACTACAGTTGATAGGTGTATGTTTAAGAGACTTAAATCTTTGGCTGTCCGTGAGCCAGTTGAGTCCTGAATCCCAACAGTCTTGCAACACCTACTCTCCAGGTCATTGGACTCTCTGGGAAATCTTATAAGTAGATGGTGATTGACAATGACCATTTCAAGGAACAGAGAGAATCTGTGACTACACACAAGAAAGTCCCATCCATCAGTCCAATGGTAGCTAATCCTACTCTCAATTAGAGTCAGAATGGGCATCATCATCTCAGATCCTCAGGATTGGGGAATGGATAATGCACTAGAGTAGACTTACAGTTTTTCTGCTGAAGACTTATGATCCTAGCAATAGATGAACTTTTATCATGGATGTGGAGGCAGTGGTCACTGGAGGTTCTGAGGGGAGGGACAGGGAAAAATAAGTGAAAATTGGAGGAATTTTTGGGACTTGGGAATTATGTCTTGTAATAACTTACAAAAATGTGTGGGAGAGAGTGGAAACTACAATGTAAACTATGTCCATACTAAGTGGCAATGCTCCAAGATATGTTCATCAATTTTGGCAAATGTACCACACAAATGAATGATATTGTTGATGTGATAAAATGTGGGATGCCGAGGGAGTGGGACATATGGTAATCCCCGATAATTTTTGTGTAACATTTATGTAATGACAGTTTCTTTTAAAAATAAAAAATAAAAAAAGCACAGTATGAAATAGGTTAAAAAAATGTGAAGCCTGAAGACTTGCAGATGTCAACAGGCAACTTGCTCCAACACATGACAATAGACTTTAGTAAGGGAAGTAACTTAAACTTCATGTCCTAGTAATTGTAAGTTTTTACCCCAAATAAACACTCTTTATAAAAGCCAACAGGTTTCTGGTATTTTGCATGTGCACCACTTTGGCTGACTAATTAAGGATCTAAACTCCCTCTCAATTAGAGTTAGAGAGGGCATCATCATCACAGAACCCCCAGGATTGGGGAATGAACAGTGGACTACAGTAGACTTACTGCTATTCCACTGTAGAATTATTGTGATTCTACCAAAGGAGGAACTATTTTACATTGAGGAAATAATTATGATGTTATTAAAACAGTCTAAGTGAAATATAGTGGTGTGTTAGACCTGGGGTTACTGATGGATGAGACATCAAGTTCTTATATTCTGGAAGGAATCTTTAAAGGATGTGCTTTGATGATGGTTTCGGTATGTGGTGTTCAGGTGTTTAGTTTGAATATCTAAAAGAATAGTTGCCATTGAGATTCAAGAGGATTGCTGTTGGAAATGAGAATCAAAAATCTGGTTGCTGGACTTATAAAGATTGAGATTCATATGAGTTCTATCCAAGTGGATCTATTCAATGCAAGGTTGGAAACATGAGCCAGTATCTTAAGAAAGGAGACAGGATGATACATAGAAATTTGGGGATCATCAGTTTGACAGTTTGATATTTCTTCTGAATCCCCAAATGAGAAAGATGATATTTGTAAACTGGTCATTCCTCTGACTGTGATGTCTTTTGATTGTATTAATTCAGTGAGGGGCCTATGATTAAATTTACTTGATAAAATCAATTTAGGGCTTCTGATTGGGCTATGTCAGTAAAGTGTAACTTGGCTTGATTCCTCACCCACTTTGGCCTATATAAATGGACACTCACACAAGAAGACACACAAAAGATATAAGGAAAAGGAGAGTGATTGGTCCTTTTAGTCCTGTCATTGACAGAAAGGAAAGGCTCAAAGAGCTAAAGCCTCAGGAAGAGAGATGAAGCTTTTGTCTGATAGTTTGCAGCTGAAGAGAACAGAGCAACAGAGCAGCTGAGAAGGAATGGAAGGAAATGAGGAATAGGCTAGCCTACAGCTGAGATCAGAAGATGCTGGGACCACAGAGCCTTAAGGGGGTAAGGAAGGAGGGATAACACAGAGATTGGGTGCCATCTTGCTTCAACATGTGGCAACAGACTTTGATGAGAATGCAACTTAAGTTGTACTCTTTAGAGCCTTTGTAACTATAAGATTTTACCCCAAATAAATATCCCTTATAAAAGCCAAAAACAAAAATAGTGATTAAAAGAATCAGATATTTAGGAATAAACTTAACCAAGGACATAAAGGATCTACAAAACTTTGCTAAAAAGAAACTGAAGAAGATTTAAGTAAATGAAAGGACATTCCATGTTCATGGACTGAAAGACTAAATATCATTAATATGTCAACTCTAACCAAATTGATTTACAGAATCAATGCAATCCCAATAAAAATCCCAATAGACTTTTTCATTGTTGTTGCAGAAACTGAAAAGCCAATTAAGCCACTTATCAAATTTCTTTGGGAGGCTAAGGGGTCCTGGTTAGCCAAAACTCTCACTTCCAGAACTTAAAGCATAAAATTAAGTAGCTATAGAGGTAAAAAGAGGTTGATCCTGGCATAAAGAGAGACACATTGAGCAATGGAACTCAATTGAGAACTCAGTAATACACCCTCATATATAAGTGTCAAGTGGTGTTTGACAAGGCTGTCAAGCCTTCCCAGCAGTGCCAAAGAAGTCTGTTCAACAAATGGTGCTGGGGGAACTTGGTAGTCATGCCCCAAAGAACTGTAACTTCTACCACAAATAAATACCCTTTTAAAAAAAACAAAAGGGAAGTGGATGTAGCTCAAGCAATTTGGCTCCCATCTACCATATATGTGGTCCATCATTTGATTCCCAGGGCTTCTCAGTGAAAAGCAACCTGGCTCAAATGGCAAGCTGGTCCAAGTGGAGAGCTGGCCCATGTGGAGTTCTGGCCCATGTAGAGTTCTGGCCTTTGTGGAGAGCTGGCAGAGCACGATGATGCAACAAAAAGAGTCACAGAAGAGAGACTATAAGAGACTCAGAAGACCAGGGAGCTGAGCTGGTGCAAGAATTTGAGCAGTCTCTCTTCACATTGGAAAGTCCCATAATCAGTTCCTGGTGCCACCTAAAGAGAAGACAGGCAGACACAGAAGAACAACAGAGAGCAGACAGTGAGTGGAAAACAATGTGAAGGGGGGAATAAATAAATAAATCTTTTAAAAAACCAAGAAATTTCTTGTGATTTGCCCCTGCACCAATTTGGCTGACTAATATAGCCCTTAACTGAATAAATTTAAGCCAAAGATCCCACCTGTAGTAGGTTTACATGCTTAGGAATAGATTAGCCCTAAGGACATGATGTTCTAAGGCCCACAAAAGCTTAAACTGTCACACACCACCCTCTGGATCTCAGAAATACATGTTCTTTCCACAAGCAAAATATATGCATTCCACCACAATATTTCAAAAGACTCAAATCATTTTAGTAATAGTTTTAAGGCAGAGTCTCAACAAAATCAGTCGTATGTATAGACGCTGACCTGGGTTAAAAATTCCCCTCTGACTGTGAAAATGTACAAGTTAAAAAAGAAGGTAACTGCCTCCATTATACAAAGGAGGGACAGGCTTAGAATAAGCATTCCCATTACAGAGGGAGAAATTGGAAGGGAAATAGGGTCGCTGTTCTCAGATAATTCTGAAAACTTGCTGGGCATGCTCCATTAGGTTTGAAAGTCTGAGATTCACATCTAGAACCAGAGTTTCTTCAGTTTGAACAGTTCTATTTTTCTATCATCAATTAATAATCCCTCTTGTTTAGTATCTAATCTGATGTTTATCCCTATCAGTACATGTTTATTTCAGATACTAAGTTGTTAGAGTTCAATTTCTTTCTATTTTTTTATTCCTTCAATTTCTGCCCTCATTTTTTAACCTTTTCATTTAATTACTTGAGTATATTTACAATAACTCTTTTGGTTATGGTTAATAGATTTTTATGTTCTTCACATGTCTAATAATGTTTAATTGGATATGGACACTGCCAATATTATGTTGCCAAAAGCTCAGGTTTTGTTTTCTTCTTTTAAAGCATATTGCAGTTTGTTCTATCATTCAGTTAAATTTCTTGAGGATGAGTTTGGAGGTTTTGAGATTTGAATTTAAGCTTTGCTACTTTTTAGTTTTACAGTATCTTTTACTGTATATTATTTTAATCCTAAAATTTAGATATGGCAATTGGGAGGCCTCTACTGCATGCATGGATATTCAAAGAGCACTTGCAAATCTGACTTATCAGAAACAGACAGTTCTGTGTGAGGTCTGGGAATTGTCCAGTTTACAGACCTCATTCTTTTGCCTAGGTTTGTGCAGTTTCACCTACTTATGTGTGTCTTAGAAAAACAACATTTTCAATGGTAAGATTATGCAGAGTTCTAATACTAACATTTTGTAATATTTGCCCCTTGTATTACTATTTCAAGTTTCCATTAATTAGCTTTTATTTGTTCTATCAACTATAAACAGTGATTCTTTTTTTAAAAAAATGTATTCATTTCTCCCACCCCCCTCATTGTATGGTGCATGCTGTCTGCTATCTGAGTGTTATTCTGTTTCAGAATGCCTTCTCTTTAGATGGCACCAGGGACCACTCCTGGTATTTTCCAGAGTTGAGAGAGGCTACACAATCACTGGTGCCACTCAGGTCCCTGTTCTGCTGCATTTCTTATTGTTTCTCTTCTGTGTCTCTTTTTGTTGCATCATCCTGCTGTGCCAGCTCTCAGTGAAGGCCATCTCTCCACTCAGCCTTGCTCATCATGTAGGCCAGCTTGCCTTTCACCATGAGTGCCTGGCAATCAAACCCTGGACCTCTTATATGGGAGACAGGAGCTGAATCACTTGAGCCACATCCACTTCCCATGAGACTCTTAATAAAACAGGATTTTGGACAAGTGTTGGCATGGCCATTTACTGGTGCCCAGTTATTTGTTTATGTAAAGCACTGGTGTAATAGTTACTGTGAGGACATTTTGTGGACATAAGTCATTAATGTTTGATTCAATCTATGGCTGATTAGGTCTACAATCAACTAAGGAGATTAGCTTCAACTATGAGAGTTGCCCCACCCAATCAGATGAAAGCCATAAAAAAGATATAAGGAATTCAGAAGATATAATTTACACTGTAATTCATCCAGCCAGCTTCTTCTAGCAAATTTTTTAAAAATTTTTATCAGCAGTTCAATATTGTAGCCTACCCTACAAGATTTGAAATTGTGCATACCCACAGACACATGAGACAATTTTACAAACTCTCATCATATTGACAGACATCCCCTTTGGTTCTCTTTTCCTAGAGATCCATGGCTAATACTAGGCCTTTCCCCCTCCTGGTTAGGGAGATATAATGTTGGATTGCTGATTCCAGACTTCATTTTACTTTCTAATTTAATCTCTTGAGATAGTTTAAATTTGGTATTATTTTCTTTCAAATTAAGTCCACTATTTTGGAAACCTGATCTACTTAAGAATACCCACTCATTGAATACCTGGTGGAGGAATTTTCTCAGGTCCATGTTTCCCTCCATGGGACTCTTCACACTGAACAAGCCATCCAAAATATTGATATTTATAGAAGAACATTTTAATTATAGCACCAGAGACATCAAAACTGTACCCATAAGTAAATTGTGGGGGAGAATCATTGTCCTGAACTGAAGGGCACTAGGTATTCATACCTTTAGGCGAGCACTTATGAACTTTAAGAGAAAAGATTTTTCTGTATACACAAATCTAAAGGAATAGAACAGTCAGCAGAAGACATTAATTAAAAAATAAATGTGCTGGCTGTAGTGGGTATACCCAGACCTTGGGATTTGTTTAGTGAGTTTAACTTGGGGTGCAGAGTCCCTGTCTTTGAGGCACCAGCCATTTGATAGCTTCATTATCCTGGTAGGTATTACTATGACATCTCTGAACTTTGTGCTTTGTCAAAGTCTTGAATGCAAAGTTGCAACTACTTATCTGGCAGATGGTATCTCTGTGATTGAAACATTAGAAAGAAAAGGAAAGTTGGATATGATGAGAATGAGGCTAACCCTCTACAAGGAATCTAGCAAACGATGGCTGATGGTGACTGGAACAGGTCATCTTCTGACAACGCTCTTTGTAGAGAGTGTGGTCAAAGGGAGATATTGATAAATACAAAAAATACCACCAACAGTTCCTGAAAGGATAAATGCAATTATAATAAATGCAAAAATAATAATTAAAATTATAATAATAAAAATGCAATAATAATGTCTTTTTGCCAATAGATAACCCCAAAGTCACCAATTCAATATTTCCTTTAAGTGTCCATATTCAACCTCTATAATCCCCTCTTTTTGGGTTACGGCAACTCCTATGCCTGTGCAGTTTAGACACTACCTCAATTCCTGGATTTTTATCTGATCAAAGAATCTCATGGAAATATCATCTTGCCAAATATTTTATTTTCCTGCTTTGCTTTTTTACAACATGGGGCAGAGGAAATGATGGATGACAAAGTCCCTTACACATCATACAGCACCGGCACTGTGCCCATATTAATACATCTCTTAGCATTATTCAAACCATTATACAGACTATGTTTTTAAATTAAATATTATAAAATTTCATGTGATGTAAGTTTGCTTTCAACTCAGGTCTCCAGTATGTTAGCCCAGAGTTAAGTGTTGTTAAGGGTTTCTTCTCAATTCTTCCAGAAATTTTCAAGGCATACTGCAATCCAGTGCATGTAGCAAACTCTACTCCATTCCTGAAAAAGGAAAAATATGAAATCCCCTATGTAATTTTATATTAGCTATTTACCACTATACAAAAAATTAAAAATAAGCTGGAAAAGTACTTATAAGAATGTATTTTATTTTGTCCAGTATATTCAAACAACCATTTCAAGTTGTTATGAATATAACAATGCTTAAATTTTTAATTGGAGTGAGTTTTAAAGAACTCAAGCTTTGCATTTTAACAACTTTCAAGTATATAATTCAGTGGCATTAATTTCATTCACAATGAGGTCCTCCCATTACCAGCATCTATACTGAAACTTTCACTATACCAGAATGAAACACTGTACATATTAAGCCATAACTCTCCATTCTGGTTCCACAGCTTACACTGGTAACCTGTAGTCTAATTTCTGTCTCTATAAACTTGCTTAATCTGTTTATTTCCTATAAGTGAAATTATAAATATCCTTGCATTTCTGCCTTATTCCACTCAAGATGATGTCTTCAAGGTTCATTCATGTTGTGCAATATATTACAACTTTATCATTTATTGGCTAAATAATATTCCTTTGTATTTTTTCATCCTTTCATCTGCTTTATGGTCTGCTTAATAGCCAGGTGCTTTCTGGCTGTTGAGAATGATACTGCTGTGAACAATGATGTATAAATATCTACTTGAGTCCTTGCTTTCAATTTCTGGGAATATACACTTTGAAGTGAAAATATTGACTCATATGTTAATTTTATACTTGACTTTCTGGGGTCCAGCCAGACTAATATTCAAGAGGCTGCACATCACTACCAACAAAATGTAAGTTCCAATTTCTCCACATCTCTGCTAACACTTGTTATTTTCCATGTGCCCATTGAGCCCTGAATTTCAGCAGAGTTGCAACACCTGCTTTCCAGTTCATTGGTCTCACACAGGACAACTAACAAGGAAATAATGATGAAGAAGGTCCATTCCTTGAATTTTTAAAAATAACAACCAAAGTAGTGAGAGTGGAGTGGGGCCTAACAGTGGATTGGAGTGGCATTTCCCTAATGACAATTCTGTTGGACATCTATTCACAAGCCTGTTTGAACATCTTCATTGGAGAAATTTCTGTTTAAGCCCTTTTCCAATTTTAAATCATATTTTTCAATTTTTTCTTGTATAGATGATAGTGTTATTTATATATCCCTGATATTAATTACTTATCAAATATAATTTCTCACATTGTATAGGATGTTTTTTCAATTTCCTGATAATGTCCTATGAATTTAAAAAGTAGTTTTTAATTCTGACAAAGTTCATTTTATCTCTTTTTGCTTTTCGGTGTTCATGCTTTGAGTGTCATTTCTGCAAAATCACAGTCCAATCCAAGGTTATGAAGAATTTCCCTATGTTTCCTTCTAGAGTGTTCAGAATTTAGCTCTAAAGTTTAGGTCCTTGAAATATTTTGGGTTCATATTTGATGATGCTGTAGGTAGAGGCATGTGGACATCTAGTTTTCCTTACACCACTGGTTAAAGGGACAATTATTTTCCCATTTTATATAGTTGCCTCCATTGTTCACTGTCAGTTACCCCTGAATCTGTGGGTTAATTCCTGGATGCCCAATTCTTTTCCCTTGTTCTATATATTTCTCTGTAGGCCATAACCACACTCATTTGATGACTGTGCCTTGTAGTAAAATTTAAATCAAGCAGTGTCATTCAATGGAATATTATGCAGCTCTAACAATAATGAAGTCATAAAACATATGACAACAGGGGTGAACCTGGAGGACATTATGTTCTGTGAAGCAAGCAAGACACAAAAGGACAAATACTGTTTGATTGCATTACTATGGGCCAAATATATTTTGCAACATATTGTTTGATTGAAAAAAAAATATGTATACAGTACATTTAACTGAGAAATTTATTTGTCTGTGTTTACTTTTTAGTTTTTAATTTTTTATATTTTCATTTAGTAAATTCACAAAATGAAGTTTAAAATCAACTGTCATTATCCATTTTGTTCTTCTGTTACAAAATTGTTTTGGCTATTCAGGGTCACATGATTTTCACAGGATTTGAGAAAAGTTTTTCCACTTACTGAAAAAATGCTGCTGAATTCTTAAGTTTTTGGAATAAATCTATAGTTCTTTTGGGGTATCATTGACATCTTACCAATATGTGATTTTCTATCCATGAAACAAGTTTTTCCCCCATTTTCAGTCTTTTAAAAATTTCTTTTATCAGAGTTTTGTTTTGATCAGTGTACATGTCTTTTCCTTTCTTGTTTAAATTTATTGCCAAATATTTTATTCTGTCAGATTCTAAAATAATGGAATTGTTTTCTTAGTTTCAATTTTAATAGTTCACTTTTGGTTTTTAGAAAGGCAATGATTTTTGCATGTTAATTTTTTGACCTGTCATTTTGCTGAATTTGTTATTTCTACTCATTTTGAAGTGATAAACAATTATTGATATGTTTTACAATATATATTTTATACCAATTAATCTTGAAGTGAGGCAAGCCTCTGAGTACTCTACCTATTACCACATGAATTATGAGATTTTTCCACCTTGACTGGTGAGAACATGAGCCATTCTTCCTCCTTTATGTACTCTGAGCAATATTCTGCCTGTTCCTTTCTGTTGGTTTTGTTCTTTGTCTGGAAAGGCCTTGCATAGCTCTATTCAGGCACTGTGCTCACCTGAAGCCCACTGAATCGCCCCTGCACAGCTCTGGAGCTTGCTTTCTCTCTTTCTGACTTTCTCTAACCCTGGGTAGCTCTCTGCACTGCCTCCAGCTCCCTCCCTCAAGCATGATTCCCTGTAAAGTGTAGTCACATCCTTGTCCTTGGGCTCCCAACTCCATCTCCAGAACTCAAGGACACTGGATCTGTCACAGATCCCCTACCTGTGGAGAGGTGCCCAACTCTGCACATTCCCACCCTCATGATGGGTGGTCTTGCCAACTGTATGGAAGCTTCCCAGGAGGCCCTAGGGTCACATCCTGCATTGATGCTCAGAGCTCATCTGAGAAAGAGGCAATAATTTTGGGGAGCAAAACCACATGTGACCATTGGTCACATGGCAGTTCAAACCCATTAACTTTCTCTCCATTTGACAGATCAGGGAGGGATATTAGAGAGGTAGTAGAAATGATTGACTACTACTTGAAAAGATAAAAGTCAGTGAACACATTACTTTGAAAATTTTGAGAAATAACACTTCTCAGACTTATGATTGCTAGTTAAACTTTTATTTAAATCTCTACTCAATTGAAGTCTTCTATAAACAAAACCAATGCTGAGGAAACAATTGTAGAATTTTTGGCTTCTGGCCCATGTCCAGTCAGATCATTCATTCACTCCCTCTAGGGACATATCAAGGGCTCTGTACAGCCCTGGGGGCTCCTCACCACAATGAGCATTAAGACCCCATAAAATGACAGGACAGGATTAAATATTGATGATTATATATTTCATGGGGACCACTAACTCCTACCACATGTTTTTCATCTTTTACCACTTCCTAATGAGAGGTCATAGGTGGGGAAAGTGTAGCAGGCCATCCCTTCCTGAGGCTTCCATCACTCAGCAAGTACATTGCTTTGTTTTAACCTACATTGTGGTCAGACAGTACTGCATATATACTCTAAGGCTGCCATGAGACCCTGCAGAATGCTCAGGGCACACTTTCCTTGGCACCTGGCCCATACCCTCTGTCCTGGACCCTTCTCCCTAGGCACTCAGGAGGCATAGCTCCCACTTTATATGGCCATGGGACCCTCCTTGGCATATTTCTTTGTACTTGTTCTAGACCTGGTGCTTTCTCTTGTTTCTGGGGCTGAGCCCTTCATCCCTTTTAGCCTGAGTACCAAATGCATATTCCAGGCAATGGGCCTGATGCCATCTTTGATGTGCTCAGGTGCTTGCTTTAACTTGTTGCTCACCAGAACCTCTCTTGTCCAGCCCATCTTGCCCAGTTGCAACTCTACATCTCTTCCCTTACAGCCAGCCTGTGCTCTACCTTCTGCTGTGAAGCCCACCCCTCAACCTTTTATCAGTTTGTGGATCCCCAAAATGATATGAAGCATATTCCTCATTTTTCCCAAACATGCAGATGCTCAACTATGTGGGACACCTTCCCTTCCCTCCACCCTCCATCCTGTCCCAGGAGTGAACATGTGATGCCTGACCAAGGGAGCACCTTGACATAAAACTTTTTCTTGGAAGTTTTAATGGTTTCTATCCATCCTTGTTACTGCTTTGGGATTTTGGGCCTGACCATGCTGCTGGGCCCAGTGCATCCCTCTCCATCACAGATTCCAGGTCCTTTTCTTTCTGTTCCCCATGGAAAGCTCCTCTCCTAAATGATCACCTACTGTGCACTAGGAACAAGGACAAACAACACCAAGGGAGAGTAGACTTGGGTGTGGGCTCATTCCTGGGAAAGATCCATTTCAGACCATTCATTGACCTATAATGGCCCTGCCAGTGGGCAGCTCACATAACTCTGGGATGCTTGTGAAAGCACTGCATAGGATCCCACGTGTTCCTGTCTCATTTGATTTGGCCTTATCTGATGAAAATTGAGAGGTCCCATTCTAACCTCCCATGCTTAAAGATGTTTAAAAATCCCATCCTTGATTCCCTGCCCAACCATTCCTTGCACAGAATTTCACATACTCTAGCCTATTCCACTGGAAATCTCTTAAGTCTGTCTTGCAGCCCTCATGACAAAATGTGTCTATGCTTAGTGAAACAAAGTTCTCATTTTTGAAAACTATCAAAAGACCTTAAGCCTATGAACACAATAAAGTCCTCCATAAACTAGTAGTCAATTAAAACTTTTAAAAATTAACTTTGGATTTCTTAATAGATAAGGTAAATAAACTTAGTATAGAAAGAAGCCTTGTAGCAAGAATGGAGAAAATACAGCCCTGAGTTTCCTGTCAGAAAGGTCAAAAGTTAAAGCTCAGAGCACAAAACTTATTACATGCAGAATACAAATTCACATGGAGTGAAAAAAAAGTCTTTCTTGGTGTTGAATTAGGGAAGGATAATGTCTCAAAAAGTTGAGTGGAGGTGAGGTATAAATTAAATTAAAATTGTGAGAACCTTAAATAAGTCCAATGGCTTTTTCTTGCCCAGGCATAAGAATCCCAGTTCCTTTGGGAGTCCTGGGATATTTCCCAGAGCATTCCATGCTCCCCAACAACCTCCAATGAGGGACATTCCCTGGGATGGGCACCCACAGTGAGAATGTGGACAAATTTTGCATTCACCTCTGACATCCTTAGGAGGACCAAGACTGCAACCCATCTGTTCTCCTTGGATGCAAACCTGCCCTACTTGGGGTGGGGAGATCATCTAGACAATTTTTAGGATGTCACAGGGATGACATTCACCACCAGCTTGATTTTGGACATATGTCAACAAGGTTATAATCTCCTCCTGGACAGACACTACCAGGAGTGGAAAGTTGCGTGGGATTGAGCACTTGGCAGGGAGTAGAAGATGGGAGGTTCCCAGCCACAATGAGGTGAATAACACAACAGACACCTGGTCCTGCTGGGACCCCTTGTTTGGGTTCCAATCCTTGTTCCCTGACATTCCAGCTGATTTCTTAACTGCCTTGAGCTACACTGTCCCCAAATGTCAAAAAATAATAAAGGATCTGTGAATGAACTAAAAAGTGGGCCAGGCCCTAAGACCCTCCATGTGCAGAAAGCAGGGCTCAGGGCATGGGGATACAAGAAGAAGCAGATTAGTTATTCTAAGCATACAAATGAGGTGAGAATGGAATGTGAATGTCCAATAGGGTGAGGTTTCAATTACGGTTGAAGAAAGGTTCTGGACAGACAGTGATGATGGTTGTTCATTGTTATATGTACCTAAGACACTGAAATCCACACTACAACAGGATAATAATAATTAATGAAATTTAAAATATGCTTAAAATGAAAAAATAAATATAACTATGAAAAATATAAAATACAAATGAAAATGTTACCAAGAGAAAACAAATGGCCTTCTCGGGCAGAAGGAAAGAAGTTTCTTTCTCTTGGGCTAGCCCAAGATGAAGTAGGTCTAAGGCTTCATCTGCCACTTGGACTGTCTCCAGGTCTTCAGAAAAGTCCCCCAGGAATGGTGATGCTGGATCCAGGAATCATGTTGTATCCAGCTCCACACTTGGCCAAGGTGGTATTTGTGACACTGTCTCAGGAGAGACATTGAATGCACACTTAGAGCTACAGACTCAATAATGCAGCATGAGCTTTGCCTTAAATCCAAAGCTGGCCCCAAATCCATAGTTGGAAGGGGTTGCAAATCTTCATGTGCTGGTGATGAAGCAGGAGCAGGAGCTAAGGTAGAGGCAGGCAATGGAGGTGGCCATAGAGCTGGAAGAGCAGGAGGTTTCACCAGTTTGATAGTTTCCAGGTTACATTTCAAAGGCACAAAGTATCCCCAATCATTTCAGATGCAAAAAACCCAAACCCACCACACTCACACCAGGAAACTTTCCTGCAAAAGATCCAACATGTCCCTTCTGAGGTTCCTTTCAATCTGGGACAATGCCAGCTATGGATATACTGCCTGGAATATTCACCCCACGTGCTCAGGCTCACACACATCCACTCCCACAATTTCTCACCCTCTGGATTGGACTCCTTGAACTTATGAAATTCGAGTTGGGCATGGGCAGTATGCAAACTCCTTTGAAAAGTCAAGACAATAATTTTAATATCCATGGAGGCAAACAGGTTGAGAATTGGCCTGGCAGTGGCTGTCTGTACCCTAGCTGAGGACTGAGGACTATTGTCAATCATAGAAGGTTCCTGTCCAATATATGATCAAATCTTATCTACATCAGAACCCCTGACACAAAGCTGTTGGTCTTCCCTCCTTCCTCCACAAAGTAATCTGGGTTGCACAAAGGCAGGGAAAGGCAGTGACTGCCCACCTCATTGCACCTACTTTTTAAAAAAGTAGGTGCTCTTAAATACCTGGTGAACTGGGACCACGAGACTCATCTTCCTCAGACTGAGGTCAAGATAATAACAGCTGCCATATTCTTTGAGGCCCTGTGAATGTCACATCCCCTACATATTGTTTTTTTGTTGTTGGTGGTGGTGGCATTGACACTGCCTTACCACACCTTGCCTACAGCTCAGCACCCTTAATTGAGCATTCCAGCAGAGTGGGTAGATATTTCTCAACACATATACTTTCCTAAGACCATGGATTCCATTTGGAAGATA